>OZ024769.1:7157783-7430283 GCA_964017025.1 Stenichneumon culpator | reverse complement strand
ATTAGCTCAAGCATTCAATAATCCGAAACCCTGCAAGGGCCTTCGTAGACGACAGATCCCCAATCCGCAAATCGGCCATATATACTCATTGTGCTCGGACTGGTGGAACAGTGTTGCAAACATTCGCGAGGTAACAGGATTCTTCTGGTGACAGCGGTGGGATACGCTTACTGGATAATTGTGTAAAACAGAAAATTCACGTAAAAAGTCTAAATAATCGTGTAAAATTTCAAATCAGTGTACAACTACGTATACTCGTATAATAGTCGTAATACTTCATAGTAAAATTACTGTTATATCCGCAGGAACTCAGTCAGGTTTTCCTGGGTTCTGCGGGGAGCCGTTGGCTCGTAAAATTCGGGATGTATCCAGTTAAGGGTTAGAACCCAAGTGAACTATACTCGCTAGATTTATTGTTAGAAAGTTTATTGCTCTTGATACTGTTATATCCGCAGAAGCTCAGTTAGCTACTCTGAGTACTGCGGGAGCTGTTAGCTCAAAGGTTTTCGGGATTTATCCAGTAAAGGGTTGAAACCCAAGTGAATTATAAAAGCACGATTTATTATATCAATATTAATTACAATGGTTTGTTCGTGATTATTTACCAATAGTTGTGTAGTACACTTCGTACGCTTATCTTCCTTCCGAAGAGTGTATATAAGTTACGGTATATCTGACTGACCGTAACGATGTTCAGATTAAACTAGACTGCTGAGTGCCTGCTTGTGGTCCTTTATATAGGAGTAAGAGCAGGCATGTCAGCTTAATTCTGACATTGTCAGCTATTTCGTAATTGTTTAAACAATTATTGCTTCCGGGTTTCCGATATTTCCCAATAGCTGACTCGGCTAGTTACGTGCTAATTTCTTGAATGTTATTTGTTACTTCCGTGTTTCGCAATGCGTCGCGCGCTCGCTTCTTCCGTATTTCGCAATGTGTTGTGTGGGTAAGCGCATTCCTCAGATAGTCGGGCGTTGACCCGAGGTACAACGTCCGATAGGTTTTCTCAAAAAAGTAGCCGTTCATTATTAATTACCGAATCGATTCGCCTTTAGTTGATCGATTTATTTTATCGGGTAACCGAGTTGAATCGATGCGCGTCGGGCGTTGACCCGGGGTACAACAATACAATAATTTGCTCACTTCGAATACACTTCAAATACACTTCGAATACACTTAGAATACACTTTGAATACACTTTAAATACTTATCTTCCCGTGGAAGAGTTTTATCTATTTGATTACCTCGTACACTTGCCTTCCCGTGAAGGGCTTTGAACGTCTATGATTCAGTTGCGTCGCTTACTACTGGACTGTGAGCACTTGCTCGGTTATTGGTATGCGCAGATAGTGTACCGTACTACCGTATTACGAGCCCTTGCTCGTAATTGTAACACCCGTCGTCACCGCACGGAATCGGGAGTTCTAAAGAGTCTTCGGTTCAGACTGACTAACTAATTCAAAAACTGATGAGTGCCTGCTTGCTCTCCCTTATATACGTATAAGGGGGTCAGGCACGTCAGCTTAATATTGCTTGCATTTTGGTGTTCTACATTATCTTGTTTATGTCCCCGATATTTGCAATCGAATATCGCTCTAGTTTCTCTACCTTCACACAGAATTTGGAGATGCTCTGATTGCGTAATACCTGGCTCGGCAATTACCGAGCCGATGCTCTAATTACCGAATCGCGCGCGATTGCCTAAATGCTGACGTGACAGTACGGTGACTTCGGTGATTTTATTATTATTTCGCAACGACGTGTGCTTGACGCGAGCCGTTGCTTACTTAGATTATTGCGCAATGGCGTTGCCGCAATAATCGGAGTATCGAGGTACCCGGGGTACAACAGACCTAAAGCGACTTTGCATTCGATGGGGTCTTGTTTGGCGGCTCGAAACGTATGAATCTTGCGTATTTATGTAAAACTCAGGCTTTTTGATCTCATATTACGAGCTGAAACACCTACGGTCGAAGCAAAATGCTAATGTTCGATTTTGATCTAAGACGACTTTGCATTCGATGGGAGCTTGTTTGGCGGCTCGAAACGCATCAATCTTGCGTATTAACTTGTAACTAATGTTTTGTGATCTCATATTAGGACCTGGAACAACTACAGCCGAAGCAAAACGCAAATGTTCGATTACGATATAAAGGGAATTTGCATTTGATGGGGGCTTGTTTAGCTGCTCGAAACGTATGAATCTCACGTATTTACGTGGAACTATGGCTCTTTGATATCATATTACGAGCTGGAACACCTACAGACGAAGCAAAACGCTAATGTTCTGTTGTACCCCGGGTATTTCAATACCTCGATTATTAAGGCAAGGTCATTGCACCGGAATCGAGGTATGCAGCTGCAGGCAACGACCGCGCGTCGTTGCGAAATAATAACGAAATCCACCGTACAGTCGAGTCAGCATTTAGGCAAACGCGTGTAACTTGACACCTAACGCAGCATTTAGGCAATCGCGAGCGACTCGGCAAGTAACGCATCAGCTCAGGAATTGCTGAGTCAGCTATTGGGAAATTATTGACGATATTGTATTCTACCCGGAAACGAGAATTGTTTAAACAATTAGCAAACTGACGAAATATCTGACATCGACTAAAATTAAGCTGACGTGCCTGCTCTTCCATCCATATATAGGGAACCGAGAGCAGGCACCCACTAGTCTCTTCGGAGGCGTGGGTTCGAATCCCACCGCTGCCACCAATGTTATATCCGCAGAAACTCAGTTAGCTACTCTGGGTTTTGCGGGAGAGCAAAATAACATTGGTGGCAGCGGTGGGATATCCAGAGAGAATTATTAAAATAAATTAAACTTAAAAAATAAAACATCGCTGAATTACCAAATCGAGAGTCTCAAATAATTTGAGACTCTCAGAGAGAGCAATTGGAGAGTACCGCGAACCAGGGTCGAAAGTAGTCGACGAGGGTTTGGGCGGACCACGGAGGCGATCAGAGGATCGACGTGGGCATTCCGTTATTCAAGAGAATAACGACAGGTAACCAACCGTAGTCTTCGAGGATCACTGCAGGATCCCCGAAGAGCGTCGCCAAGGATTGGGACGTAACAGCAGAATCAGTAAAGGAGCCTGGAACCACAAGGGTTATACGTAAGGGCATCCTGTAATGCGGACGGTGAGCATACAGTAATCTCGCATTACTGATATTTGTTAGGAGAGTAACAAATTGGGAACAAGTTGAGTAAAGTTGAGTAACAAATTGGGAACAAGTCGAGTAAAGTTGAGTAATAAATTGGGAACAAGTTGATTAATAAACTAGGAAGTACGTGGAAATATTGTCAAGGCCAGTACGACGCTACTGAAGGGTTAAATAACCAAGCAAAAAATTTAACGGGAACCGAGAAGGGAATATCTCGAAGAAACTATGAGTGTACACAACACTCCGGTGCGGTCGCCGAGACAATCTGGGACAACTTCTGGGACAGGGGAGGACGCGCTGCGGGCTGCAGCGGGCCTCGAAAACGCCCTATCTGAGATCACGAACCGAACCCGTCAAGTGCTGGGCCAGGGTCCGGTTGAAGGAAACAAACACCAGCTGGAGGGCTCACGGAGTAGCAAATTGGAGGATCGAGCGACGCGAGAGATGCGTCACAAAACTGTCGTCACTCTGGGCGATCTACGCACGGAATTGGAAGCGCTGTACGGGAAACGCGAGTCACTCGCCTCTTTGCAATATCAGTTTTGTACCCTACGACAAGATACGAAGGAGAATGTCTCCACATACGCTACACGGGTCGAAACACTGACCGTAGAGGTGATCGAGAAATTATGCGAGGGAATCGACTCGCGTGGGGCTCGTTACATTGGAGAAGCCACACGGAAAAGCGCTCAAATGAATTTTGAAAACAGGTTGAAAAAGGAGATTCAAACAATCGTACGATCACGCAATTATCAGAGTCTGCACGACTCCGTCGTAGGGGCCATTGAAGTCGAAAAGATGACTACAGGACATCAGGGTACGCCCAGCAATGGGGGAAATAAATCACGACCGTCACAAGGCGCGACTGGAGAAGCCGATCGCACATGCTTCACGTGCGGTAAGCCAGGGCATTTGGCGAAAGACTGCACAGCCCCCCGTCAATCCGGACGACATAGCCTCCCGCTGCCGGCACAACAAGACGTAAACATAGTCAACGTAGCATGCCACTACTGCAAAAAGATCGGGCACTTGATGAAGGACTGCCGGGCACGTATACGGGCGGAGGAAAAGAAAAACAAAAATGACGAGCAGCAACCAGTACAAACGGAGGAAACGCCCACGCAGCCGATACGTGAAGGGACTGTAGGGGCATACCGCGTAAATACACTCACGGCAACGGATGGGCCCATAAGGAAGGCCTACATCTACACTTTGGAAGTATCCAAACCGAAAGAAATCCAGAGGATTGGCGACGAAGAGGAATCCGTCATCGGGAAGATCGACGAAGAGCACAGAGCTGCTGACGAAATATACGCCATCCCGAGGATCGGGGACGAAGAGGAATCCGTCATCAGGAAGATCGACGAAGAGCACAGAGCTGCTGACGAAGTATCCGCCATCCCGAGGATCGGCGATGAAGAGGAATCCGTCATCAGAAAGATCGACGAAGAGCACAGAGCTGCTAACGAAGTATCCGCCATCCAGGGGATCGGCGATGAGGAGAGACCCGCCAACTTGAGAGTTGACGAACGACACCGAGATGTCGAAGTGAAATCCGTCAATCCACGAATTGGCGAAGAGCCGGTACGGCTGGGAAAACCCCGTCAATCTGAGAATCGACGAAGAGCCCGAGCGGCTGGAAAACAAATTGAGAATTCGGCAAACACACATGTGAAGAGGGAATACCGCCATCGCAAGGATCTGCGAAGAATCAGAAGCCGCCAGGATCGACGAACGAGAGCCTGGCAACGGCAAGAGAACAACGGCAATGAGGGAAACACGCCTTGGTACAAGTGTACCGTCGACGTACCCACGTAGAAGGGTCGAAAAAAAAAAAATTGGAACGGTCACTGGATTCGACAAGGCTTCACAACAAAGAAAAAAAGAAGAAAAAAAATATATATATATACTGAAATTCGCATAATACACGGAAAAAGGGTTACTTTCGAAAATTTCCGGGGGAAGAAATTTATTGTCGGAAAGGTAACAGCCGTGCTGTGACATAAAATCAAGATCAAGGCAGGCTTCGGGTCATCAACCGACCCACAGTCACACTCGAGGAGCTAGCGTCAGCAGAAGAGCCGCACACAGCACTCGCCGTCGTGACTCGCCAAATAAATGCGGAATCGGAACGTTAAGTCAGGGCATGGACGTTTCACGCCTCACACAGGAGGAAGAAAACTCGCTTCACGAATCATGCGAGGAGTTCGATGGATCGACGAGCTCGACACAGCATTAACGGCGACAACAGGCAACCTAGATTCAGCCGGAAGGAAACGGCCAGACGCAGAAATCGGGTGGTGCAACCACCGCAAGGGCAAGAATAAATGCCGTAAATAGGCACATGTTTGAGACTTCGCCAGAAGTTATCGTGCAAAATTTTGTTGTAGAATTGTGTGTAAAACTTAATCAACCGGTAAACCGGCACACTAATAGATAATAGATGAGCAATACACGGGGTACCAGAATCGTAAAAATAAAGCTCGCCGGAGGCGAGCGAAAAGAAATCAGATTTCTTTTCTTTTTAGGGGGGAGGGATGTTGTACCCCGGGTATTTCAATACCTCGATTATTAAGGCAAGGTCATTGCACCGGAATCGAGGTATGCAGCTGCAGGCGACGGCCGCGCGTCGTTGCGAAATAATAACGAAATCCACCGTACAGTCGAGTCAGCATTTAGGCAAACGCGAGCGACTCGGCAAGTAACGCATCAGCTCAGGAATTGCTGAGTCAGGTATTGGGAAATTATAGACGATATTGTATTCTACCCGGAAACGAGAATTGTTTAAACAATTAGCAACCTGACGAAATATGTGACATCGACTAAAATTAAGCTGACGTGCCTGCTCTTCCATCCATATATAGGGAACCGAGAGCAGACACCCACCAGTCTCTTCGGGACTCCTGATTCTGTACGGTTAGTTACGTTTTGCTTGTTACGTTTTGCTGGTTACGTTTTGTTGGTTACGTTTTGTTTGTTACATTACGATTCACGTGACAATTACTTGTGCAAGGGCACGCAATTCGGTAGTAAGTGATACTACTAGTTCGGACAAGTTCTTCCACGGGAAGACCACTGCACAAGGTGTACTCGATACGATTGGTAATAAACTCTAATTAACGAAGATTTCTGTAATAGACTCTAATAAACATTGTCGTAATAAACTATTTGGAAGATTTCTCTAATAAACTATAATAAATAATAAATCGTGCGATTATAATTCTCTTGGGTTCTAACCCTTAACTGGATAAATCCCGAATCATAAGAGCTAACGGCTCTCCCGCAAAACCCAGAGTAGCTAACTGAGTTTCTGAGGATATAACAATATCCTTCGAACTCAGAGTTGCGCGGACCACCGCGAACTCTTCACCAGATCCTTCAAACTCAGTGAGTTGCGCGGACCACCGCGAACTCACTCATCCTTCGACAAATCCATCGGGCTGCGCGGACCACCGCGAGCTCACCGGATATTCTATTCCCAAATTCAAACCTCAAGAGTTGCGCGGAACACCGCGAACTCTTATTTCCTCCTGAATACATAGTTTGCTGCGCGGACCACCGCGAGCTTGCTATTCCTTTAACCCTGGGGTTCGCGTAGTCTGAACGATTAAATTCATTTTTGCTAAAAGTTATAATCATTCTTTTAGTGGGTAAACGTCGGTCAGGTGGACGCAAGAATTATCTACGGAAAATAACCGCCGAGTATAGCGGCTACTTCAGGAACCATAAACAAGGCTACTTCACCGAGGAATTCATTCAAAACCTTTTCGGTCACAATATTGACCACCCACAATATCGTTTGAAGAAAATCGAATTTGTAATTAAATTCTTACATCCATCGAGGATTCCTGAAAACGATCCTCGACGGATTATTTATGAGAAAAGACTTGAGCAATGTAGTAAAAATCTAGATAAATAAACCAGTTAATTTCAGCATCCAGAATTCATAAAATTCATTTCTCGATTGTTCAATCAAACTCCGTAAGTCCGTTTCCCAGACTAATTAGCCGTTGCTAAGGTCAAAAATAGGGCAATTCATTTATGTTACCCGAACGTAACATACATTTTTGGTGACAGCGGTGGGATACGAACCCACGCCCTTTCGGACTGGTGTTCGGTAAACTCGCACGACTTCCTTCGAGCGAACCGATACTTGACGAACAAGAGCATACTTATGATGAGTATCTCGTTAAATTAGTAACGCGTCTACATGAGCTTCAAGCTCTAGCGCGTCAAAATTTAATTAGCGCAAAAGAAAAATCAAAAGAAATTTATGATAAGAAAATCAATCCTCAAACCCTTAAGGTTGGTGATTTCGTTTTTCTTTTAAAAGGTCCGAAACCGGGCAAACTAGACGATCACTACACTGGCCCACACGAGGTGTTAGAGATATTTTCGAAAGGGAATGTAAAAATTAAAATTAAGAAAAAACCTCGTATTGAAAATATAAATAGATTGAAACTCTCGTATATAGCAATTTAGAAATTGATTAAATTACAATTTATTTATTTTATTTTCAGGGAAAAAAAAGAGAAAATAAAATATTTAAATATTTTATCAACATGACCAAAGGGATGTTAACTATCGCTTTACTGTTATGGGCGATAACAGGTGCAATGGGCATCATCCGGTACGATTGCGGATCATCAAATCTTAATATAACGACCTTGTCTTTAATTGATGTAGGAGATTGCGATATAAAGAAGCCGGAAGTGATGGCAAGCCCTGTATATATACAGTTATTACAACTAAACGAATTTGTTGTGAACAAAGTAATTCAATGTAAAGTCGAGATCCATCGTGCAATTTTCCACTGTGGAATGAGTTCACACGTCTCAGTTGTAGCACATGGGCAGTTAGAATATCTAGCAGACGTATCTCGAGACGCGTGCAAAGAAATGCACAAATCTGGCCTCTTTAGACTTGGAAATAGCTTAATTAATGACTTGCGTATAAATCAATCGACAACACGTAGTATAACTTTAGCAGGGTCAATAAAAAACGACGGTACATGCTATGGTACTCAGTATTCGGATTCTTATGGTAGCTGGGATGATGTAGTGGTACAAGGATCGGTAAAAATAACTTTAGTAGAATATCAGGCAGCGGTAAATCTAAACACGAATCGCATTAATCTTAAGTCCGGAATGACGTGCCAATTAACAAGCCAAAGCTGTATTGACCTTGAGGGCGGACAAACGTTTTGGAATTCACTTCCGGTAGACAATTGCAAGTTCAATCGGTACGATGTACTGTACGAGGGTATGGCAAAGAAAATTAAAGATATAGGACATAGCTACCCTCAAACAGTCTATACACTTTCAACTCAAGATATTACGTTTGCATTAACAAAGAAATCCGAACAGCCACTATGTGGTTATACGTTAATTCGCACAGAACATCCGAAGCTATTAATATTTGAAACTAGAAGGGGAGAGACATTCGCTAAACCAAAACCAATCGCTGTAGAAAATTTAGATATCTTTGCGTATGTAAATTCGAAATTTGTGTTCGTAGAAAAGCACATACGTAACCAAATCAATCAATTATATCTTGACGTGTTGACGCAACGATGCAACTTGGAGCAACAAGTATTGAAGAATGCCCTCATCATCGCAACCCAATCCCCAGATGAATTCGCTTTCCATCTCATGAAAGGACCAGGATACATGGCCGTGATCGCTGGAGAAGTCGTTCACATAATCAAATGCATTCCGGTGGAAGTCAAAGTACGATGAACCGAAAACTGTTATCACCAACTTCCAGTTACGAGGGGCAATGAAAGTTTATTCTTGTCTCCTCGTACACATATTATTATGCAAGCTGGCACCGAAATGACGTGCGACCCATTGTTACCGTCGGAATATCTTCTCGGAGACGCTTGGTACAAATTACTACCCGGACCAGTTCAAAGTATACCACCAACAATTATCAAACCAATGACGAAACCAACGTGGAAGTACACCAATCCAGCATCCTTAGCAACAAGCGGAATTTACAGTCAGGAGGATCTCGAGAAATTGCGGGACCACATTATGTTTCCCGTCGAGAATCCAGCCGTTTTGAACACCCTAGCTCGAGGCATCAGTGGACAACCCATTGGCAATCAAGGACTCTCATTCTCGAATATGCTGGGAACAAATGGCTTGAAAAACCTCGTCGACTCTGTCTGGGAGAACATGTGGGGTCGATTCATGTTCTTTGGAACCGCAAGTGCTGGAATCATTGGAATATTACTTCTAGTCCGAGGCATCAAACTCATCGTGGATACTATAATTCACGGTTATGCACTGCACACTGTGTACGGGTGGTCGATATTTTTAATCGGAGCAATCTGGGACTCGGTGACACATCTTTTGCTTCATTTAAAAAGAAACTTGAACGAAACACCGGAAGAGCCATCTAATTCAACCGAAGTTCACGAGCTCTTATCTGTATGGATTCCAACAGTACAGGAAGAAGTACGAGTTCAACAACAGACTGAGCCAGCATCCATCATCAAACCTTCATCATCTGGGGCTTTCTCATTAAAGGGCTGAAGACATCAAGATCAACAGTGATTCATCTCAACACGTTCATGATAATAATTGATAGATCGATAACTTTGTATATAATTTTTGTTTTTTAAAAAATTATTCTTGTGCAATTTCATTTTTTTGTCTCTCTCGCATGTAATTTAAATGTCGTTTCTCAATTAAAAATGTACACCGACATTTAATCTTAGGAGGGAGGTGTTACATCCCCGTAACGCCACCACATAGCATCCAGGCACGAGCAACTGCCTTCACACAAACGCATGGCACAACCATGGGGCGTTAAGATATCAATAAGGGAAGGGGGGTGCTCGGGCCCGAAAAATACGTAAGAGATAAGCGCGGTCCTTCCAGTCCTTCTGGAAAGATAGGAAGTGGGAGACGGGAAATTTCAGGACCAATGAGCTAAGGGAAAATTTGCCCTCTCCCGCACCTACGCATAGAAGAAGATAGAAAACACACTAGTATATAAGGACGAAATTTATGCTTAAAAATCAGTTCTTGTAAAATCTTCAAACTCTCTGGATCGAGCTAGGAATTGTACAGCTCTATCAGAAACACTCTTCTCAAGAATTCAAGTAAAAGTAAGTTCAACAAAATCTACGAAATCTTCTTTGAGCTGCGCGGACCACCGCGAGCTCCTCATCATATCCTTCGAACTCAGAGTTGCGCGGACCACCGCGAACTCTTCACCAGATCCTTCAAACTCAGTGAGTTGCGCGGACCACCGCGAACTCACTCATCCTTCGACAAATCCATCGGGCTGCGCGGACCACCGCGAGCTCACCGGATATTCTATTCCGAAATTCAAACCTCAAGAGTTGCGCGGAACACCGCGAACTCTTATTTCCTCCTGAATACATAGTTTGCTGCGCGGACCACCGCGAGCTTGCTATTCCTTTAACCCTGGGGTTCGCGTAGTCTGAACGATTAAATTCATTTTTGCTAAAAGTTATAATCATTCTTTTAGTGGGTAAACGTCGGTCAGGTGGACGCAAGAATTATCTACGGAAAATAACCGCCGAGTATAGCGGCTACTCCAGGAACCATAAACACGGCTACTTCACCGAGGAATTCATTCAAAACCTTTTCGGTCACAATATTGACCACCCACAATATCGTTTGAAGAAAATCGAATTTGTAATTAAATTCTTACATCCATCGAGGATTCCTGAAAACCATCCTCGACGGATTATTTATGAGAAAAGACTTGAGCAATGTAGTAAAAATCTAGATAAATAAACCAGTTAATTTCAACATCCAGAATTCATAAAATTCATTTCTCGATTGTTCAATCAAACTCCGTAAGCCCGTTTCCCAGACTAATTAGCCGTTGCTAAGGTCAAAAATAGGGCAATTCATTTATGTTACCCGGACGTAACAGAGGAGAGCGGGGCTAAATGCCACAGCGGGGCAAAACGGGATAATGAGACAAAAGGCAATTTTCCAATAACTTTTGGATGGCGGCGATGGTGGTCCGTGGCGCAAAACGGGGTTGAAAATCCGCATGTATCGTTGGGACAAAATGGGACAAAATGCCCTCACTGTCCCGTTTTGCCCCACTATCCCATTTTGCCCTGCTCTCTTCTAAGCTACCCTACGTCCAAAAGTTAACTTTTAGACATAGGATAGCTTATGGTAGCTATAAAGTTACCATTCGGGCAGACACATGTATCCCATTCGGATGATTTTTTTGTACCAAATGTCTTCTTGCTACTCGGGTAGACTGAGGTGGACGTAAGCTCCGCACGCGCAGAGCCGCGCGGGGTGTCTAGCCAGTAGAGGAGGGGAGCAGTTGGTGGTTAGGATTCGGTCTCTGCCTGACACGCAGTAGGTTCGGGTTCGATTCCCATATGACACCAATGGAATAATTTTCTATGTGTGTAATGTCCGGGCTACGTGACTCAAACTACGCTCAGAATATTCCTTTCAATAGCTACATCTACGGGTCTTCGGATTATAATAATAAACCGTTTTATCCTCAAGACAATATTCATCCGCGGCTATACGCACGGTTTTATACGCACGAGTTCCAAAGACAACGAATACCTTTGCTAAGCTTTCCAAATTTCAGTCCTCGATAATAATAAGTGTCGAACGCAAATACGAGCGGGGCAAGTAATCGCGCACGTGACTCCCTCGGATCAAACCGATCGATCACCGCGAGGGACAGTGTGGGCCGAGCGAGCGTCCGAATAAGTCATCCGAAAACCCCAAGTACGAGTGCGAGAACGGTAACCGAGCGAGGACGCGTGAATAGCCGCGAGCGTGTATGCGTGCGTGTGTTTGCTGAGATCTGCGAAAACCGTCCGTTAGCTTGCGTGTGTTTGTGAGAGTTCGCGTTGAGATAAAACTGAAATAAACCTGGTTATCGTGTTAAATAATCAACAAAGACTCCGTGTGTTTGACTCAGCCCTTTATTCTCGCCCGATTTTCCCCTGCCGGAACCTCCCGGTCCTCGACCGGTCCGGTTCCCGCAGGCGATCGACCAACATCATGACCCATGTACCCCGAAAACGTTAACACGTCAGAAGTGGGATAAAACCCCTGAAATCGCGCATAATTAGTGGAGTGTGAGATTTGTCCGAGCGTGAACATTTTTGGAGTGATCGTTACGAGCTCGAGCGTGCCGGAAAATGGCCGCCTACCGGTATCTTGTACCCCGGTGCAGCCGTGCAGCAACCTCGCGTTACTAGGGCATCAACGGTTGCGAGATAACTCTGGTATGCGACGGCACGCGTCGAGCGTCGAGCGTCGAGCGCGCCTCGCATCACCGGACACCGTTGCGTCAGCAAGACCGTCGCGAGCTCGGTCTCGGTAACGAGGACACCAACTCGGGAATACCGGAGCCAGGTGTTTCGAAATGAAAACAAACTCCAAATCTCGCTCACGAAAGAAGCGAGGATTTGGAAAGACATTGTTTTCATTAATTAAGTAAACCATAAACATGTACCCATTAATTAAGCTGACGTGCCTGCTCACTTATTCGTATATAAGGGATCGGGAGCAGGCACCCATCAGTCTCTTCAGAACTCCTGATTCTTACGGTTGACTATACGGATACACTTCGAGCAAGGCTCAAACGCGATAAGTAGGTTGTGCGAATATTGGACCCTTATCGCGAAGGATTAACGCACGACAGACGTTAATCCATCAAGTGTATCAAGCGTACAAATTGTACCACGATTGGTAATTCAAAAGGACAAACGTAAGCATAAATAGAGCTCTAATAAATAAACTAAAGGGTCAATGAATAACACAGAAATAGCGTAATATCCATACGGTGGAGTAATCAAGCGTAAATAGATGAAATAATAAAGCGTCGAGTGAGCTTTTACCAAGGAGTAAATTAGCGCCAAGTTGAGCGTTAATTGGACCCTGTTCGGGCCACTGGAGAACCTTAATCGAAGGTCCCTGGTAAGCATTGTTATATAGAGAATATAACAATGTAACCCTTGTAAAACTGGAAGATAAATGTGCTTGATAAACGTATTAAATATGTAAACATCTGGTTACACGAATAAATTGTTAAATAAATATTGTTAATTGAATAAATCTACATTTGTACTTCACTTGGGTTCCAACCTTTTACTGAGCACATCCCCAACCTTCCGAGCTAACGGCTTGCGCACAGAACCCAGACTAGCTACCTGAGTTCTGCGCCATAACAGGTAGCATGTGGGCGTGAGCAGCCACCATGACCAAGAGAGCCGTGTACCGAGTGCGTACCGCGTAGCGCGAACGAACCGCGACCCGAGTGTTCAGCTAAATTTTTTTTTCTTGTTTCTTCTTTTTCATTGTAATTCGGAAATTGACTTTACGTGTGAAAAGAAAAATACAAGGACTGGACAATGAGCGAGAGGAGGCATCCAACCGAAGAGGAATTCGAGAATTTCATGGCTCGAATGCGCGATCGAGAGTCCGCGTTGGAAATTTCGAGGATTCAGAATTACAAGGAGCGGCGGCGCTCTGGCCGGACAATCAGGCGTCTGCGCAGCCACCGACGCGCACCTCTACTATCCCGAAATGAGCGATGACAACCTTCTTCGGGGGTCTTCCGCCACGATCGCTGTCCGCCGATGACGGTCGACAACCAATCCCGTCCAATCGCGCTAAACCGCCACCAGCACGGTCTAGTTTCGCGAACGGAAGATACGACGACACGCGTCCTGGCTTCGTACCATCGAACCGCGAATTCGCGTCGCTGTGGTCTCAACCGCGAGTGCCGACGCCAGCATTCCCTGTGACGTCATAACCGCCGATTTCGAATAACCCGGGACAACGCGAGTCGATCGCGAACCCCCCACCAGCGTGGCCCGGCAATATCGCTCGAACCGAAGGAGTACCTCGACCCGTGTTGCCGACCGAGCCCCCTCCTGCGTCACCGATCGACAATCAACCGCTCGCCCGTACTCATCTTACCGACAGCGCGTGCGATTGGTACAGATGGAACCGCCGCGACATTACCGATTGGAACATTTTTCGAGACCTTTTTCGCGACACCTTCGTGCTACAAGAGAGCTTCACGGTGAAGTGGAACCGTATGGAGACGCGTTCGCAAGGGAAGAACGAGAATTTAATGTCATGTTTTCACGCGAAAGTTCGCCTATGCCGCGCCGTGAATTTAGATTTCCCCGAGACAAAGGGTCAAGTGCTGGTGGGACTATGGTTCAAGGACCTCTGTACAGCAATGACAGTTCGCTATCACGAGACTTCGAACGAGTTTCTCCGAGAAATGCAAGACTTCGAAAGGCTCGAGGCACAGCGAACGAACCGGATTCGCAACCAAAGAAGCTCGGCGACGGAGCGGCCGACGACAGCCCCAAACGCGACCCCTCGCGCAACCCCGACGACTTCCGCCCAGGGAACGACCGCAAGCGCTAGCGATCACCGACCGCCGCTACGCAACGAGTGAGGTGAATTTAAATGCAACAATTGTAAATATAGCCATCTAGCACGTGACTGCCCTGAGCCGAAGCGCGTGCTGCAATGCCTGAAGTGTAATAAAACCGAACATTCGCAACGGCACTGCACCTCATCTCTCCCAGCCGCAACCACCCCGGCAGCCCAGGCAACGGCAGCGGAGTCAACCCCCGTTTGCGTCAACATTGTGACGACTGACTACTTTACACCGGCGACAAATACGCAAAAGATCTCGATATCAATGGGCATCCCATGAAAGGCTTCGTCGACACAGGGAGCTCGGAGTGCACTGTGAAGGCCTCACGAGTCCTGGACTATGGGACGCTTCGAACGTCAACCCGAGGCGTTGCAATGTTTCGGACCGCTGCAACGTTAAGTAGTATCCCCGGGCATAGTAAGAGGTTCGATAACCATCGACGGCGTTACCGTCCACGAGGTACCCTTACGGGTCGTACCGGAAGACTGTCAGACGCACGAAACGTTCATCAGGCGTACGTTTATCGACGAACCTGGCATCGGATATCGAAAGGAAAACAACGTCTTCACGTTCCACGCTGAACAGCCACCCCCGCCGCCCGAGAAGCCGACGATACGTCCCATCGTGAGCCAACCCACCGAGATACCAGCACGGACCGTCCAGTTCGCCCAAATGACCGACGGAACTTCGTGGTTCCATCTTCTCCTGCTCAACTTGCCCCGACGTCGAAAAAGATCGGCTCTTAGACGAAGCTTAAGTGTTACACGGTTAGCGCCGCGCCGCTCTGTGATACCGGCGCCACCCGAATGCACGTGGTGCGCGACGATCTCAAAATCGGAGCGAGTGTGAGTGAGAATGTTATCGTCGAATTACTCGCTATGCTCAACGAGTTTCACGATACCGTAGCCATGTCTCTTAATGAATTAGGGCTTACCGATTTAGTCCAAATGAAAATAGAGGCGACGTCCGGCAGTCATCCTGTTCAACAGAAACCCTATCGTGCGAGTAACACTGAGCGCGAGGAAATGCGCTGGATTGTGCAGGGAATGAAAGACTCAGGTATTTGCCGGAAAACTAATTCGTATAAAGAATGTATAAAGAAAAGAGTATAATGAATGGCGATTCACGCCTCGCAATTGATTATCGATGCTTAAATGCTCTAACCGATAGGATTCACTTCCCCCTGCCCGATCTCGACGCCCACTTGGAACAAATAGGTCAATTCAAGCTATTTATTACCCTAGATCTTATGCAGGGTTACTTGCGGATTCCCCTCGATGAAGCATTGCGCGCGAAAACCGCATTTATCACGCCCGACGAGACCGGTGAGTTGACCACAGCAATGTTCGGACTTATGAATGCGCCCTTCTTTTTCATGAAGGCTATGCACCGAGCACTCGAGCATCTTCGCGACCAAGTCATTCTCTACTTCTTAGGTGACATACTGACACCTGCAAACTCCTGGGAAGATCTCAAGGTAAAATTACGACAAACACTCACCGCTCTGCGTCGAGCGGGATTCACCGTTAACCTACGGAAATCCAATTTCCTGGAGACTCAGGTCACTTATCTGGGTTTTGAGATTTCGGAGAACGCCATTAAACTGGGAGAACAAAAATTACAGGCGATTAAAAACTTCACGCCACCTAGTAATGTCCACGAGATACGAAGATTTCTCGGTCTCACCGCCTTTTTCCGACGTTTCGTACCCGGATACGCGACGCGCGCTGATTCTCTATGTAAACTGTTGAGAAAGGGGGAGACATTCGTTGGGGACACGGCCGCAGCGCGATCCTTCTCGGATCTCCGCGACGCTCTTGTGGCCCTGTGCTCAAGCGCTTCCACCCCTCTCACCCAACCGAGCTTCACACCATGCGAGCGCAGTGGGCCTAGGTGCAACATGGCTCCAACAACCCGAGGACGAACAATGGCGATTGGTATACTACACGATTAGTCGCCGAACGAACCAGGGCGAAAGAAATTACCATTCGTCAAAAATAGAACTGATCGCCATCGTTTCGGCCGTTAATCGCTTAAGACCACCACTTATCAATATCCCGTTTACAGTTGTTAGTGACTGTCAGGCACTTAAGTATCTGAACGCAAACCGAACGAAACAACCCTAGATAGCACGATGGGCGATACAATTAAGCGAGGTCGATGCTCAAATTCGCCATCGCCCGGGAGTCAAAATGGCTCATGTCGACGCGCTAAGCCGCGCTCCTGCGACCAACCCGTCGAGCAATAATATGAAAAATGTACGAGAGAATGAGACGAATGAGAGTGCGACGGAAAGTAACTCCGACACGAGCGAAATAAGTGTGAGTGAGCATCCGAGATCCGTGCGTCAAGTGTTCGCAGTACTAAGCGAAGAGAGTGAAGTGGCAATGTATCAATCGAGCGATGTGAGCTTTATGCGAAAGTGCGCAATTTTGCGTAAGAAAACATCGGCATCAACGCCTTAAGAGAAGAGCGAAGTACGCGACTACGAACTCGTGCAAGGAATACTATACAAGACCATCGACAAAAAGAAACTGTACGTCGTTCCAGCCGCCTCAAGAAAAAGCTTAGTTCTTCGATTTCACGACCTTCGGAGCCATCCAGGGACTGAACGCACGCTTCGACAACTCCGAGAGCACTATTTCATCCCGAGCATAAGGCGTTATGCACGCCAACACATCAAGTCATGTATATAGTGCGTTATGAACAAAAGTCGACCCGGACGTCAACCCGGTGAGCTACACCCGATCCCCCCGGAAGCTCGACCGTTCGCCACCGTGCACATCGACCACTCAGGCCCGTATGTAACCAGCTCTCGACAAAATCGTTTCGTACTCGCAGTGATCGACAACTTAACCCATTTTGTGAGCCTACGCGCGACGAGAGATACGCAAGCAGCCGGCGTAATCCGTACTCTTGAAGATTTCGTCCTCCAATTCCGAGCACACCAACGTATAATAAGCGACCGCGGCACGTGTTTTACGTCCGCCGCATTCCAGTCATTCTGCGAACGACACGGGTTCAAGCACGTACTTAATTCACCGCGCTATCCGCAAGCCAACGGAATGGTCGAGCGAGTCAACGTCACACTGTTACCCGCGATGATTGCTAGCTTACAACGAGATGATGGCCGCGACTGGGTCCAACACCGCGCGCGCATTCAAAGAGATCTCAACGTGAGCTCCAACCAAACAACCGGGAAGAGCCCCTTCGAGTTATTGTACGGCTATGTGCCTCGCTTTGAGGAAGGGAGGATCCGCAAATTAAACGAGGAGAGCGTCAACCGATACACCTATCCGACGCAACTGCAAAACGAAGCCCGTGAACGCATTCAGAAGGCCCAAAACTCATACAAAGCACGTTAGGATACGAACCGCGACCTACAAACGAAATTTAACGTCAGCGACATCGTATATATGTCAACGTTTACCGTCGCAACCGGTGACAGCACCAAATTTCAAGCAAGAAACCGAGGACCACTTGTCGTGACCGAAGTTTTGCCAAGCGACACTTATCGCGTCGCACAATTACTCACAATTTGTATGAATACGGGTTTGTTAACCGGAGAGAATAGGCTCACGAACGCTGTATTCGACTCGCCGACAACATCTCGCGGGCACCGCGTGTTTACCCTAACCAGAACCTTCTAGCATTATTTCAACTCCGGTTGTCAATCAGTCTCGAGGACGAGCCAGCAGTTAGGATGGCCGAATGTTGGCCGTAAATACGAGTAGGGCAAATAATCGCCCACGTGACACCCTCGGATCAAACCGGTCGATCACCGCAAGGGACAGTGTGTGCCGAGCGAGCGTCCGAATAAGTCGTCCGAAAACCCCAAGTGCGAGAACCGTAACCGAGTGAGAACGTGTGAATTGCCGCGAGCACATATGCGTGCGTGTGTTTGCTGTGATCTGCTAAAATCGTCCGTTAGCTTGCGTGTGTTTCTGAGAGTTCGCGTTGAGATAAAACTGAAATAAAACCGGTTATCGTGTTAAATAATCAACAAAGACTCCGTGTGTTTGACTCAGCTCTGTATTTTCGCCCGATTTTCCCCTGCTGGAACCTTCCGCTCCTCGACCGATCCGATTCCCGCAGGCGTTCGACCAACATCCTGACCCACGTATCCCGAAAACGTTAACATAAGTAAACTTCTTTTCAATATGAACGCCCGCTTTCACTGGAGAGTCCGCAGCTGCAAGCCATAAACAGATCGACCCTTAGAAAACAGAGTGTAGACCCTGCCGAATATCTTCCTAATCCATTCCGTCATCCTTTTAGCAACATTTCCCTCCTCGGGTACAGAAACGAAAGGGGCTCTTTTACGACTCTTCAAGTTTACCAAAAACCCGATAGTCTCGCTCCTAAGGATTATCAGCCGACCGTTGTAGCCGAAAAAAGCCTGCCGCTTTTGTTACCCAAGCAGGCCTGAAAACGGGACCTTCGATGACAACGAGAGACAGCAAGGCCCTCCCCACTACTGTATCCCTTAAGATTAGGAAGTACCAGTAAGAAGTAGCAAGTAAGTTCTCCAATTCTTAGTTACGACCGAAACCTCCAGCCGAATACATCGCTCCAACGATCTCTCGATTTGTCAGGGAATTTATTAAGTGTATCGTGAAGTATCCAATAAAAGTATTGGAATTGTGTCCATCAGTGTCGAAGTTTTATACTCCCTCTTATAACTCCTTCCTCCTTTCATATATGTTTTTCTGTTTCCCCGGTGGTTCGGAACCCACGATAAAAAACTGTAGGTCCAGGCTTAAGCAATCCTCATAGTTCTACGCACATCACAAAAACAGGCAAATTTTATATGGCCGTATGGTTAAAGTCGCTACTGTGTGACGTCCGGAGCCAGCCCCAAGCATATTTTTACCTTTTTTAGCCAGCAGAGCGACTCCGTATAATGGGGAAGCTTTTCCCTCACGACGAGATAGCTCAGAGAGAGAATTGAGGGAAAACGTGATATTACAGAAAGCTATTTTACGGAGAGTCGGCTGTACGTGCTCGCGATAGGAATACTGTAGTGTAGAAAATGTTATAATTACGCTGGACGCTGAGGTAAACATTTTTTTATCCATTTTTCTCGGTACAAAATCCAGCAATCGCTTTGCATAATTCGGTTCAGCGCCGAGGTAATTATTATTACTTTTTTTTGCAGTGCGCTTAAATGATTATTGCGTATCGGACGCGACGGTGTATAAAGCTAACTAGTCACTGCAGTGTGTTATTTCCTCTCCGGCTCGGTAACGAATCGCAAAATTTCAATATCTAATAGTCCTCGGTCGATCGTGTTTACGCGTATGACAAAAGAAAGAACACTTGTTATGAGAAAAGAAAAAATGAAAAAGAATGCTGTTTGCAATTGAAATACGATCGTGTCTCGTCTGCTCGACAACTTCCCGTGGCCTATTTAAAAAAAATCCACTTCGGTAAAAATATATTGACGCTATTCTTCATTTTATTATTTACAAAATTTACAGAATCTTCTCAGCTATTTTTTTTATTGTTCTGTCTAATAATCATCGCCACGGAAATCTGATATTTACACAGTCGATTTACATGGTTCTTCGGCCTGTACAACTCGGCTGGTGACGCGTCATGTCTCGTATGAACCTCGACGACGCGTCCCTACACCGAACGAAGAAGCGTAAAGTATGACAAGGACATCTTCAAAAACTGGAATAACAAAATTACCGATTAATTCAGTCGGACGATTCGTATTGTGAAACGGTTCAGCGAATCTGTCGTTCTTACCACCGCGAAAGTTTCCACGGACATTATAGCGATTTTTCCGGCTGTAAGTTGGCAGGGCACGTTACAACGCATCACCATCATGATCAGGAGCTTCTGGGACTTGAGCGATAGCTTGTACCATCTGCCGTTCTGTCTGCTCGGAAGAACATTGTTTTTTTTATGAGGTCTACCAAACAGTTCCTCGACGTTTTACCTACATATAGTAGCGAATGCTGATACTGTGATCCCGGAGAATTTGGGACTTGTAGCTTTTGAAGTAGAGGTGCATCATCTGACTGAAAGCGAAAGCCACGAATCTTACGGTTGCTTGAGGATTGTTCACTCTGGTGAAAACCTGAATTGATTAGCTTTTTTTTTAAACCAAGTCAAATTGAAGATTGTCGATGATAATTAACATGTCGCATCCCACAATGATGACGAAGCACCACGTGTAGGCCGTCTCGATGAGATCTGCGTATCTGGCAATGGTGAATTTATTAATGACTAGCCGGTTGTGATGGCTCGAGCACTCCGTGCCCTTGGTATGGAATGTGGAATTCAGGAAACGAAAATTTCGAATTTCGTCAATTTACCGGGCCACGTCACTTCCGGTTTGAAAATCTCATTTTTCGACCGGAAGTGAGGTCATGTCGGAAATACGTCACTTTCTGTTTGAAAATCGCGTTTTTTACCGGATGTGACGCCATATCGAAACACGTTATCGTCCGGTTTGAAGATCTCATTTTTCGGCCGGTCGAAAAATCAGATTTTCTGACCGGAAGTTACGTATTTCTTATCTGGTACTAGGTAGACCCATTGGATTCTTGAAAATTGGAACAGAAAAATAAACAAGAAACTTTTCAATATATATATTACATATTTATCTACAGAACAAAATGAATGATCTAAACAATTCGGTCGACGCACGTTGCTATATTTTCAAAATCCACGTTCCTCTTGTCCAGCGCATACGCGGTTCGTCCGCTCTTCGATGCTCTTTCATGTTCCCCGATGTGCTCCAATTTGTGTCTGAAACTTTTACTCGACACGTTAATCTTGTGTAGTGTCGACTGCCCTGTTGACATGTCAAAGCAACGTTCACAGACAGTCAGAATAGGTTCGATTTTTTAATGCGAAAAATCTGCTCAGCTATGCGTTCTTTTATTTATTTTAGGCTACCCATGCACTGCTTGCTGTTTTTTTTTGCTTTCTGATAATAAACGAATACTTATCGGAGCATATTTTTTCAAAAACTAAAATCTGAAAGAAGAGCAGATGGGAATATAAGACCGCCTATTTCATCACGAATGCCGAATGCCCGTGATTTTTCAGAGACAAACGACAGATCGATATTCGACTCGCCCTAAGGCGGCAAATATTCCACAGCCGTGTTGGACGCAGACGATGAGTATACTGTCAAGGGCTAGTGTAACGAACAATCCTCCGGATACGCAAACATACGTGTACGTGATAATGTAAAAATAATATTTCTGTGGGTCGAGACGATAATAATTGACGATTATTGGAAATTCTCCGGGCTCGAAACCGTTCTTCAAAAAAACATAGATGATCTTCGACATAACCGGTTGGGTTATGAAGAGAATGCCGGACGAATAAATCGCGGCTGTACGCAACATCGATAGATCCTTTATAACATTTATCAAAATTTTGCCGATCGCTCACCAGACTTCATTAACCTGCGTACATAGTTGTCATCTTCCGACCCCACTCGGCGTAATCGTGAAGAATGTTGACTTCCGAATCCGGCGTCCAAACTTGCCAATCCGTTCGGATACGATTCAGTAGCCTTAACATCTGTACTCAACAATTCAATTATAGCTCGGCTCTCCTTTCGATCGCGATGGGCTTTTAGTTTAAATAAAAATAAAAACTCTACTGGAATGTAAATAAAACTCTACCGGAATTGAAATACAATTCCGGGAGGGTTTTATTTTAATTCCGGGAGAGTTTTTTTCATCAGTGGTAAAGATTTTGGTAGAGTTCTAATATGGTAGAGACGTTTTCTCGTAGAGTTGTTAGAGCTATCTTTTTTGGTAGAGTTATTATCCGGTAGACTTGTTTTCTGCTAGAGATGTTTGGGGACAGATGTTTTCTGGTAGAATTTGTATCTGCTAGAGTTGTCAGTGGCAGAGATGAAAATGTGCCGGTTTGACAAAGTCAAACCGATGAGTTCCCTCAATATTACGATGTAGCGGTTCCCCGTAAGAAATAAATATAACCTTGTACCATCAGCGAGAGACGTTTTCAGACGACTGACGCGTGTTGAGTCAGTAATGCGCGCTACCGGATAATAGCCGGCGTTTGTCTTGATGTCAAATATATGATTTCTTTGGCGGTGGTAAAGATTTCATGTAAAGTACAAATTTTTAAATAAATGTTTTTACTTGCTCTAACGAGTAGTAATTATTTGAATCTAACAAGGATTTTCTTAGGGCGAGTAAACATTTCTTTTATCTCAATAAACGTCATTTAAAGATCGAAATTTACTTGATTTTAATTAATCTTTTTTTCTGGGTGCAATTATATATTTTTTACTATCGTATAATTGACCTTCCGTGAGTTTCAAATAGAAGAAAACCACGTCGCAAAGCTGACGGTAACGAAGATCAATGGCGGTACGCAATCGAGAAAGGTGTTCCAATCGTCACGATATTTCACGACATTTAGTGTGAAGAAATCCGGCACGAGACCGTCATTCTATGCTCGACCCGAAGGTCTCTCGCCCATTAAGAGCATACGCGACATACACTACCTACTCTCATGTCGCGATATATTTTGCCCCGCAGAGGCCAACCTCAATTGAAGTGCGCACGATTGAACCACCACAATCGGCTGGCTAGCACCTCCCCTGCGATACCTTTAACTGACACCTCTTACGGGTGCCGGTTAGCCACCCGGGGTAAGCCAAAGCGAGAGTCCCCTTCTCTCGTCGGACGCGGCACCAATCACGTCGTCTATCACACGTAGGTCCCCAAAAATATATGCACCACATGGGCTAGCTGGTCAGCCCACTCCTTTCGGAACAAGGCATATTCCAGAACCTTGTAACAATATTTCCCCGTAAAAAGGGGCGAAATTGTCTATAACCTGGGAACTGAAAATTGGGTCAAATTCGTGCAACGGGGCGGGGAGGGGTGGGTCAAGCAAAATAATAATTCTCGTCGGGAACAATAATAACACTCGATTTAATGGTTCAAAAGAATACCAAAAGATATAAACTTGAAGGGCGAAAAAATAATGACAAAGGTCGTGGAATGGTCGATTATAATAATAATAACAAAAACGGTAAATAATGAGCTGAATATAATCGCAAAAAATGGTAAATAATAAACTAAAAGAAGATAACAGTCGCTTCAACGCCGGTACTGGTACATTGAAGCGGGAAGCAAAAAATACAATATCAATCGCTTCAACGCCGGTACTGGTACGTTGAAGGGAATAAAACCAAAAATGAAATAACTGCTGCTTCAACGCCGGTACTGGTACGTTGAAGGGAATAAAACCAAAAATAAAATAACAGTGGCTTCAACGCGGGTACTGGGACGTTGAAGAAAGAAAACAAAAAAAAGGAAACATACGCGATATCGGGCGGGGAAGGCGGGGGGAATTGTCGAATGCTAATACCTAATTTTTAACAATAATATCGGAGAAAAACAAAAATGCAATTGGTTCAAATTGTTCAAAAAGCTCAAAAAAGGGGGGTTGCAAAAACGGGAAGGGCTTTTAATAAATTTAGCGGAGATATAACGAGTTTAAGTGGGCTTTCCGGTGGATTACGGAGACATCCGGCGGTCAGCGACCGGGTCACGCTCGCAGAAAAAAAAATATGAGAAAAATGCACAAAATACGAGGGTCGGACGGGAGAAAATCGGGGGCTTCGGGGGAAAAATAAACGGGTCTTCGGGGGATTTTTAAGGGGAGAGCTGCTCGGGAAAATGTTGCGCGAAAATCGAATACTTGACAGACTGTGGGCTCGGGTGGGCGCCAGCTACTTTAACGGTGTAGCACCGTAACAGTCCGTGTGAACGACACGGATCTTTTCCCAAAAAAAAACACAAACTCAAAAAAGGAACAACTCAAAAAAACTCGTTTCACGAACCCGCATAGAAAAAAGTCGTATCGGAAAGCGTATTAAATTGAGTATGGGTTGAATATGGGGAATCGTATGGGAACGAATATGGGTGAAGTATAATCTGACTATGGGCATTGTTCAGTTCCCACATTCATCCCATACACTTTTCCAGACTCTTTGCCAGCTATCGGGTACGACCTCGAACATTTTCATGCAATCAAACCCACACACTTTCCCAGACTCTTTCCCAGTCATCGCATACAGGCTCAAAAATTTTTGTGTAATCAATCCCATTCTCTTTTCCAGACTCTTTCCCAACCATCGCGTACAACCTTCAAAAAATTTCTATTAATGCGGTTGGTGGGAAAGAGTCTGGAAAAGAGTATGGGATAGATAGACCAAAAGAGTCTGGAAAAGTGTGTGGGGGTGATTGCATGAAAATGTTCGAGGTCGTACCCGATAGCTGGCAAAGAGTCTGGAAAAGTGTATGGGATGAATGTAGGAACTGAACAAAGCCCATAGTCAGATTATACTTCACCCATATTCGTTCCCATACGATTCCCCATATTCAACCCATACTCAATTTAATACCCTTTCCCATACAACTTTTTTCTACGCGGGAACTCAAAAAAAAGAATATCTCTGTCGTAATGGACAGTCCAGCTAGCTCGGGAGAGGGGAGAGGGCTCAGGGGGAGGGTACACGAAATCAACGGCTTCTTACAAAATTACCTCGTGTAACTGGAATGCTGACCACGAATCGACCACGAGGCAAAGTCCTGTACAAATAATTTCTATAAAAATACGGGGTGCTCGGGCGAGGAAAACGGGTCAAAGGGGCCGGGAAAAATGTGGGCAAAAACTTACGAGAAACTCGGGGCTCACTCACTCGACACACTTACAATAATTTACAAAATAACTGGTTCGGGCTTACAACTAACGACACCCAATCTCACACACGTCGCGGCTCGGCTCGGAGTAAGGGACATGGCGGCGTCTTCTTCTTCCTTGGCGTTGGCGTTGGTAACAATAGGGAAACGAGAGCACCTGTGCGTCAACTTCGGTCGGTAATCGGAGTCATGCGTGGGCGTGTCTCCTCCGGACGGCGAGGGGTGGCGACAGAGGTCCCGCTGGTTCGTCAATCGATATCGTACGTCGACGATGCCAGCGGCGGCGGACAGACAGGCGGGCAGTGGCGACTTTTCGGCGGGCTTTTCGAGGGCTATCGGCGGGCTTCTCCAGGACTTTCCTCTCATCCACGATCCTCCTACCTTCCTCAGCATCAGCACGTCGGCTCTCGTCCCTTGGCTGTTCCTGAAGGTCTTTTCTTGATCGTTGGCCCGTAGGGGGGGGGATACCGATATTGTCTTCGAGTCACGCACACTCATACAAAGGGTAACGGGGGGGAAAAATGGGAATTTATACACTATCTTACACAAACATTATGTAAAAAAAAAAACGTAAAATTATCCGGGTCTAACGGTTGGTGAGCGGCGGACTCGAGCCGAGTTTGGCGAGAGACTTGTGACGTACCACGTCACAACCTCTATTTGATACCCCGCGATATTTCACGACAAATAATGTGTAGAAATCCGGCACGAAACCGTCATTCTCTGCTCGTCCCGAGAGTCTCTCGCCCATTAAGAGCAAACGCAACAAGAATCCTATCTTGTTACTTTCTTGTGCCAAAACCACTACCCCCCAGTGCACATTCAGGCCTGGAAAAACAAACCATTCGATTTGAGTGTCCTGCTCACCGAGAGCACAATTGTGCTGGCCCCAGGTAGCCATAACTCAAATCTCACGGATACTGGCTATGTATCCGAGGTAAGAGCCACAGCGGTGAGATCCCGTCCTCACCTTCAGACACGTGCAAATTCGATCCTCTCCGTCGTACGATCTTCCGAAGAACAAGCCCGGAGACCACGACGCTCTGTAAACACGAAGTCCATTGCACACGTCATCCCCCGGAACCATACGCCTGACATGCCTGGGGAGACATACTTGATGCATCCACCAAGGCAGAGATTCGCGAACCGCATCACATCCAGGCTCGCTTATATGCCGCAGGAAGCCCCTTTAATGCACGTTGCAGTGCCCGGGTGCAATCCGACCAATTTTGACCAAAGGAACGAAGGAACGATACGGATGGAGCACGTCAGCCTGAGCCGAAATGCTGCGCATACCCGTACCGACCATCGATCCTCATACGATGAACGCAACCCAAACTCACGATGGCAAGAGCTCCCTTCCAACGACCGTCTCGCGTCCTAAAAACCAGCACTATTGAGTCGTTGCTTTCGCGAGCATCGTTTCTCGATAGGCCATAGCTACGCAGTGCGATACTTGTTTTCCAGGAAACAACGTTGCCTCGATCTTCGCTCCGATTTTTCCCGTATGGGTCATTGGATTTAGTATATTCGCCTTTACCAGCTCGTTTGAATTCCTTCACATTGACATTCAGAGCGTGGGCGTGCCTTTTCCAGCTCGCTTGAATTTCTTCACATTGACATTCAGAGCGTGGGCATGCCATTTCCAGCTCGCTTGAATTTCTTCACTTTGACATTCAGAGCATGGGCATAAAAATAAAAAAATAAAAAAATAGCGCCGCGCACGACACCCGAGGTGCCGCACGCGACGCTACAAGGAGCATCGCGCGCGACACCCTGAGGTGCCGCACGCGATGCCCCGTATCTTTGGTCCGTGTTTCACACTCTCAAGTACGAAAATAATTTCGTAAACGAGAAGTATAGCTCACATGATCTACCGGTGATAGGTGGTTCCTCCGCAGAGTAGCACCAGTCTTCACACGGTCTCCGACCATGCTAGGTGCATGGCACAAATACTCAAATATATAGATTTTCACTGTACCTGTGCTTCCGCTGTCCTGTTGGCTCGTATCGAAAACTACGAGTCCGTTAGGACGTCGCCAGAGGGTCCGTTCGTGATTGCATCAAACATGGATCGTCAGGTATGAACCGAGATCCGCAGAGTGACGACTTACTAAGCCCTGGCACCCGGTATCATCTCTGATACCTTCTTGCAAGGTGGACCTTGACTTGACGGCGTTAGCTTTCAACGCAATACCGCCCAAGAGTCGCTATTCGTTTCCATGCTCCAGTCGCGGACACGGCCCCTCTTACCGTCCGTCAACTTCTCAGCCAAGGAAAGCCCTACCGACTCCGCCAGGGGATATTTCACGACAGCAAGTAACTGAAGGACGACTTGGCAGACGGCGGAAAATAAAGTAAGCGTGTTAAAGCCACGTCGCGTGAAGGTAGTCTGATACGGCCATTGTCCAATGAAAGTAAAAAAAAAATTATTTGTACTGTAATATCGGTGCTGAAAAAAAATCCATCGTGACGCGAAACCTCTTCGAGGAATACGTCGGAGCTGCTACTGATAATGTTGGCTCCCTTCGGTACTCGCGACGCGCCACGGGCTTCCTGGAGCGTGCGCTGCATCGCTTCTTCTCGCACTAAAGTTTGATGCGATAATGCCAAGATTTCACACCTCGACGGACGTTTAAATTGCCCTTTGACGTTGAGTGACTGTTATTCGTGAGGGCATATTCTTCGCGCCGCTGATACTCCGCTACGTATCGATCTGAGCTGCATTTGACAATCAGAATTTCACATTGTAAGGACGCCGGTCTCAGTGCAGATGCGGATATTCTGAAAGGAATATTCTTCGATAATAGTCAATGGCAATGTGAGCTGTTTTTTACGCACTTCAATAGAAAGGGGTGATAGGCGGTCGGCTTGGAAACGAGGTGAGTTACCTCCATGCACCTGACAATCTTGCCATCGCATCCATTGCATACGAGAATATCACGATAGCGCGGAAATTTACGGAGTTTTCCTCCTAGCGAGTGGGCTTTTAGAAATGTTGTATGTTCACTCATTGAACTGTTGTACCCCGGGTATCGCAATACACTAGGACCTCGATTTCCGACACAGCGGCGGGACCGGCTCCTCATTGCACCTGCAGATGTTGAGTTTGCGCATGCCCCGCCCATGCTGACTGTGCGCAGCTCTCAGAGTCGCGACCATTGCCATGTCACGTACCGTGGGCCCCTCGGTACGTTTTTCTCTGGTTATAGAAACACATGAAATTTAACATACTTCGAAGTGGTTTTTAGTGTACTTGTATAATCTTTATTTGAAGATCGGATTCTACGAACAAATATAACTTTCTTATATTTATAAAAATAATATTTATAAATATAACTTTTTTTATATCACTTATCTATCAATAAATACTACATTTTCAGACAAAACGGATAACCTTCAATTTATAATAGTACGACTTAGAGTATTCATCTTTGGTGTCAAGCATGCTTATAATACTATTATGTTGTATCCATAATAGACAACGAGCTGTTTCATCTGCGTTGTATAGATTTTCGGGAGTATATCCATTGTCAGCGATATATTTTTTGAAATTGTCCTTGAATGTGTCTGCTGCTTCAGGATTACTGAAGAGTTTTTCCCCCTTAAGCACGAGCTGCCGCAATCCATGACGTTTTTTAAATTTTTCCAGTCATCCGTTGCTTGCCTGTAAAGACAATTTGTACAATTAATTGAGAGCGCAGGCTCATATCTGATTCCACAGTTCTTCGCATTGAATATATTTTGAGAGGCTGTGACCGATGTAATGAATATTTTTACATTCCTTGCTGCGGCTTCGGAACGGTCTGTTTCTGGGAAATTTCATTGTTCGGTGTTACATGAATATGTTCATATAACACTGAACGAAGAAATTTCCCAGAAACAGACCGTTCCGAAGCCACAGCAAGGAAAGTAAAAATATTCTTCGCATTGAATTTCTGTCAGTGCGCAGAGTTAAAGTTTCATAAAAGAATTATTCTCACAAGCAGTCGGAGTGCTTCGCACACATCAGAAATTGAAAATTAAAAATCGTAAATAGTTTGTAATAATTGTAAATAATTTACTATAATCGACGGTATTGTAAATGGAAATACCTTTTTTTTAAGTAATAATTATATACGTTGAAATTCTGTGGGCCGTTGATACAATTACGAGGACCACTGATAGGGTCTCCTAATAGTCGTTTTTGATGCAACCACATCAGCAACGTATTTTCTACATGAGGAAAACTTGTTGACTTGAGCGATCTTTTTTTTTTTAGCGATTTGGCATCTTCCGAGAGCACGAGATCTCGGCGTTGCGATAGCTGTTTTCTGATTTTAGAAATTGCTGATAGGGTTACCGCATACTATTTTGCGATGTCCACGACGGCTTTTCCGTCATTTGATTGATCGTTAATTCTTAATCGATTGTAATTTGTCAGTCGACGTGTTGCCGGCATCGTCGCGGTATTTCGTTATCGGCTTTGGTTGGAGGTTATGTTGTTCGCCCGAATGAAGCGCCCGAAAAATATCGTTTTGCCTTACGGCACTGTCCCGATCGCCCTATAGCTTCCCCTCCACGGGCCGCATCGATCGATATTCGTTGACAGAGAATCTCGGAGAAAACGCACGACTAACAAACAAAAACCCCTGAACACGCGAATCGCAGGTGGCCCGCCTGTCGACAACAACGCGCGAAAAGGCGACCCCCGTGGGCACGATCCCGGGGTGGCAAAAGGAAACTCGCGGACAAGATCCGCGAACAAAAATAAATCACGACGACGCGAACAAATACGGTCCTTCGCGATTTGGGCGGAGGTCCGAGAGGCCTAACCGTTCCTCCCGTGGTGGCCTTGAAGCCCGCGCTCTCTCGGACGAACCGATTCCCGCGCACGCCGACGTGAGATTACGATTAATTTTACTCGAAACCCGGCAAAAGCCTCGACACACAAAAAAACAGAATACAACAGAAGTTAGTCCCTGGGACGGACACGCTCCCCCGTTCGATGCAAAGTCCGGCCTCGAGCAATGATAGGAAACGCTCCGTGCATCTTCGTCTTCCTCGGAATACGGAACTCGTTTTCACAGCGCGTCCGGTCGTCGTAACACCTCAACGGAGATCGCCACGAGTCGCCGAACGCTCTTGCTCTCCCACGAGTGGCCCTATCCCTACCCGGCCTAATCGCTTATGCTTCCGTATCCTCGGTAAATGTCGCTATCCGTCGCTGATTTTTGGTACCCGAGCGCGTGCTGCAATGCTGCTTACTGTCGCGCGGGGTGCACAGGTCCTCGCCGCGGCATCTTTAACTTCGCACGTCGATTACTGCCGGCCGGACGGATGATTTCTTCTCCGACGATCGAGCCAATACCTCCCGAGGTGACTGCAACGGTGCCGCTTTTCCTGAGGCACGGATGTACTCCTCGGGATCGGCGCGACGATCCGGGAGAAAACCCTTCTCGGATCGACTATTGGCCGCGACTTAGAACAGCCGGGCAGGGAATACCATTTCAACGATGACGAGTCTCGGTACAGGTGTTCTCGGCGGTGCGACTCTTGCTCGCCTCCCGAGTTCTTCTCGGCGACTCGGCGGCTTCCCTCCGACCTCCGTGTCGACCTCCGCGATGAAACCTTCCGGACTTTGTCGTTGCGAGCTCCCTCGACTGCCCAGCGTTACATAAAATAGATGAATTTTGCCGTTAATAAAATAATTTACAATCTGAATTGGACCGGCGGAGCCACCCCTGAGCTGCGACGAACGTCAGACGGCTTTTAGCTAACACGGTTTTCCACAAACGAGCGCTTTCTCGCTTTTAAGTAACGTGGCTTATTTTGCTACGTTACACAGAATAAAAGTAAACCACAAACATATGACAAAGGTTAAGCTGACGTGTCTACTCTCTTATGCGTATATAAGGGGTCGAGAGCAGGCACTCATCAGTCCGATCAGAACTCATCGGCACGGTTGATTACGTGTACATAGCGAAGGGCTCGCTATCGGGTACAAGACGGGAGACAGTTGTAAATAGCGAGTTCAATTGTTCCGTCGCGGAAAGAATAGTAGCATGAATCGCTATGGTATCCGGGTTTTTCCGTACCGTCATAGAAAATAATTAAAATGTATTTTTGTCGCCGTTCGAGTCGATTTCCTAGACAGTTGCTGACCAGATGCGAGGAGCTAAAGACTTAGTTTAATCCAGCAATCGACTGGAAAGGACACGAAAGAGCAATTTTCAAAAGCAAGAGCGTCCTTTATTGTTTTATGACGGTCACCTTCAGCAAGCGGAAACCCTGGTCGCTTGACTCATCAGGGCTACCCGGTTTTTCCAAAGCTTTGGATGTCATCGCCATCCCCGCGCTTCGGTCTGCAACCAATCAACATCAAGGAAATTGACCCGAGCGACGTTACACCCCACTCCAAAATAACCTTCCAATAATTCTTAAGATTGTTGAGAAGTCAGTCGTCTTCAAACTCTTCGACAGAACAGACACTCCAAGGATCTGATCGTCAGAAAACTCTACTCGGATTCTTGTCCCTTAAACACTGTTCGAGAATCCGACGCCTCAGCTGAGTTGAGCGAGGCAGCCGGGCAGCTGTCGAGTGGCAGCACCTCCCGACCGCGCTGGGCCGGACTCACGCGTGGCGATCGCGCACGCGTAACGGGGAGAAGACGCCGTCGTGCCGTGTGCAACCGGCTTCTTCTTTCTTCTTCTTCGTAATGGCCGCCATCTAATCACACGTGCTCACGTTACGCTCATTTGCTCATCTCAGTATAAGTTACGATTAAGCTCACGGGTCTGCTCACTTTCTGGTACATCAACATTTGGGAACGTATTACGGGTTTCGGCGTATCGTTTAACTCATCGGGAACGCGAGTTTATTCTCACGGCCAAGTGCCGAATGCCTTTTCGCCGGAGAGACTCGCGCTCAACAGGTGTGCGGCGCGTCGAGTCGCACACGGTCAACTCACCCGGTTTTGTCGCGGATTAATACAATCGAGTCGGCTCAGTTCGGGATACTTGTTCGACATTCTCAACCACGGTTTTTCTCACGCACGCGTACGGTGCATTTCTTGTTTGTATATTGTTGTGCGCTGAAAATATACTCTTATTTTCACTATTAATTTTTGTGACCATCTTAATTTTCCCTACCCGCTTCGCTATCGTACCATCACGGCAATTCTCAAACAAACACTTTGCATTGATTTCTTCAGCCGTAAATTCACAACATTTTCAACCTGTATATTCTGTAAATAATGTGACGTGATTTTTCAATCACGGTCACAAAAAATACAAATAAATAGCATTTTTCGCTACAGCTACCGACTTAGAGAAATAACGTTCCCGTTTCGCTGCCCTTTTGCTGATTACGGTACCGTCCAGCTCCCGTTACGAGAAGGTTCGTGAGTTTTCCGACCCTGTCAAGTTTAGTATGGAGTTTAGTATGGATTTTCGTATGGGGCTTACGGGTAAGTTAAGGATTTGGTTCAGTTAAGGTCGGAACCTCGAGTCTATTCGGTGGAGGGAATCCCGACGTACTGGGAAGCACGAATAGAGGAGAGCCCGACGGAGGTTTCGTCGCGAATACGTCAAAGTCCGGTATGCAAACCCGGCACTCCGGTTAGGTGATAATGCACGGCGTTGGAGATCAGGCGGAGTTACGGTTTTTTGTCCAGGCAAGGTCGAGCCCCTTGTGCTGAGTTTCAGTGAGAAGAGAGCCTTGTTTTCACGCCGTGAATTTCGAGTAACGATCGCGACGATCCTCAAAGCTACCGCGTTACAGTTTCGGCTCTCGTATCGATGACGTCACGAAAAGGTTTGAGAGGGCAGCAGTTATCGGCTAAGGATCCCGCAATAATCATAACGTCCCGTCGGATGTATTGTCGTAGGCTAATCAGTCTACCGAGAGGCGTCCTCAAGGTATCTCGGACCTCTCGCGCTCCCGTGTTTACGTTTCGGCTATTGTCTCGCGCTGAGTCGTGTGTTCTCGCTCGCGCTACCGTAGACTCCGGCTATCGCTCTCGCTCGAGTTCGTGCGTCTCGCTCGCGCTACCTGTCACTCTGTGCGTTCGCGAGTGGGCTAGGATACGGCGTGTGTTACGCGAATTCCGTCCGAATTCGTTGCCGATTTTTCTGTGTTCGAGGTGCGTTGTGAATAACGCTCTTGAGTTGCAGTGATCGTGGTGAAGTTTTCGGTGCATCCTGAGATGCCGTTCCCGTACCTTTGTGGATTAAATTACGCTGCTTCGGTAAGTCTTATCGTTAGATAAATTTACGATCGCGTATAGAATTCGTTCTCGCCTCGCTCGCTTCGATCGTTCGATCAGCTGAGCGCTCCCGATGCACGTGTGTGCGAGCTCCCGTGGCTTCACAGCCAACAATAAAATTGTTCTCGCTATTGTGAGGTCCCGATTCAGATTTTTTCCGTGATTCCGGGTTATTTTATTGGCCAAAGGATCGCGACCCTTCTACCACAACCCGCATCCTGAGCGACCGTGCATTTCCGGCACCGTCGCTTTCGCGAGCATTTCCGGCGTTATCGTTAGACGAGCTTCGCGCTCGTAGATCCCGATACCGTTTGTGTTTTGGTGTACCGTTTCGTTATGTCCTTGCGGAGGTCGACTCGCTCAATCGACCCCCAGTTTAGACCGGATTCTCAATCTCCGGCGAAACAAAAATTGATTAGTGGAGTGAGCCCGCTCAACTCATTCCCGGTTTGGGCCGGTTGTTAATACCGGTGAAACAAAAATTAACTGGCCGCCCACCGGGACGCCGATGCACTCGCGGAGGTGGCGGCCGAAGGTGACGTTTTGAGTTCCCGATTTCGCGTAAAGTTTTAGTTTTCGGTTTTCGATTTGTTTTGGCTACCGTTTCGCGTGAGCTCCCGGAAAATACGTCACAATAAATATCTTTGTGTTTAACAAACTTGAGTTATTTATCAATCGATATAAACACCTACGTCATCTTAATCGATCGCGTGGGAGTTCAGCTCAAAATCATACTCGCGGTTCAAATAACTATTTGAGATTAGGTCTTACAACCCTACTCGGCTCGAGTTCAACGGAGCCGTCCGCGAGGCTGAACATTTTTTGGTCCTTCGAGCCGGATTTGGAATCAGTGGTGAAAAGTGTAACCAGTGGTGAAGCCAGTGGTAAAATACAATTTTAGTGAAATTTCGAATAGGCTGCGTGATTAAACGCTCCGCTCCTAACGCCACGCGTCAACTCAGAACACTACCAAACACTTAGTGACACGTACCTGCAGCTAACCGATCATCACCGAGGATAGGACCGCGCCGGAGAATCGTCTTAGATACTTTTCCAAGCTAAGGCCACGCCGAAGACTCATAATGTCGACACCGCAGGAAATTGCTGCCCAGCTTCAGCCACTCATTCGAAAAAGAGGCCACATACAGGGAGCAATTACAACTTTTTCCAAACGATTAGATACGTACGAAGCCGCCAGCTCCGTATCACAAGATCTGTTCCAGCTACAAGCCGCCCTCGACGGGTTACGCTCACGATTCCAACCTTTCCCAGAGATTCAAGACGAGATAGAGAATCTAGATGAAACGGAAGTCAGCAAATGGATTCCACTCGAGGAATCCTTCGACAACGCAGTAGGAAGGGCGCTGAGATTGCTCAGCCCCAGAGCAGGGTCAAGTAGCGGCCTGCGTTCACCGACTCCAGCAACACCTGCAGCAGTGCCAGTGAAGTTGCCTAAAATCAATATCCCAAGGTTCGACGGCGCTATCGAGAACTGGAACGGGTTCTTCGATTTGTTCTCGTGCCGGATCGACAAAAACGACAGCCTATCGCCAGTACAGAAATTACAATACCTGCGAACCTCCGTGACCGGAAAGGCTGCCATCGCCATCGATTCACTGCCAACGACGGACAACAATTATGCCAGCGCAATCGAGATATTGAGAAAAAAGTTCGACTGCGTCCAGAAGACTGTCCGTCGGCATTGGACTCTGATGCGTGAATACCCACGTCTTCCGAAAGATACTCCGGCAGCGCTTGGAGATCTCGTCGACACGGTGAACCAACATGTCTGCGCATTGCATAACCTGGGACAACTGACCAATAATTGGGACCTGCCACTGATTGATCTTATTCTGTCAAAGATCAGTTCGGACACTGCATGGCAATGGGAGCTCACGTTCAAGGACTCCAGCTTGCCGTCATACACTGACCTTCTAGAGTTTTTGGAGGAGCGGGCCAACTGCTCAGATACCTCATCTCCAAGGGTACTCTCGAAGAATCAACCCCGGCAAGAAAATTCGCGCCAAAAAAGAGGTGGTAATAGTTCACCGAAGCAGACGTTTGTGACAGTGAGCGCATTGCCATGCGCGATCTGCCACGAAACAGGTCATTCCATAATGAAATGTCCAAAGTTCCTTGCAATGTCACTGACGGAACGACATAACGCGACACGCACAGCCTCACTGTGTTATAATTGTGTCAAATCAAGCCATCAACTGGCGCAATGTACCTCTCGCAGCTGTTTCACGAGCAAGAAGAGACACAACACACTTACATAAGGCAGAGAACGTGGAACAGACGGCAAATTCGGTGTCGTCAGGTAGTCAATCCTGACTAGCACGATCGGAGCCGGCGAGCGGGAGGCCTAGACACACGAGTCTCATCGTCAATGCCGCCACCAGTGAGTTACTGGTTACGACGCTGCTAAACGCGACGAATACAAAATCACAACCACTCACTTGCCGAGCACTGCTCGACACCGGCTCAACAACGAATTTCATCACCAAAAGCACCGCCGCACTCTTAGCCATACAGAGAAGAAAATGCCTCATACCGCTCGGAGCTCTGAACGCCATGACGACGATCGTCAAACATCTGGTCACAGTGACAATACGCTCCAGGTACAATAATTACGAACGAACTTTAGAATTCTTAATAGTTCCACAAATCTGGCAAGCAGTACTGGATCAACAGATCAATCGTAGTGTGATGAAGATTCCGCAAAACGTGAAGCTGGTGGACCCCAATTTCCACCGTCCAGGACCAATCGACATGCTGCTGAGTGCCGGCACAGCACTCGCCGTGCTCTGTGTGGGGAAGATCGCCTTATCAACAGAAGGTGAGCTGTGATAGTCGTCAGGTATGGTCGAAGTATGCGGTCAATAATTATTAAGTCCGAATGAAATATAGTAGTTTTATTGAATGAGTGAAGGAGCGTGAACGTCACAATGGTTCGGGACGTAGAGATGAACTGACTCAAGGGCCTGTCGGAAGTAGGGCCCTCACCTATTACTGCGCGCGACGCGGTATTCTTACGCGCCGATAAGACGGCCGCTGCCCGCACGAGACGCGTACAGCGGCTGGACCGTTGCCGTGAGAAAGCGGGCGGTCGCACGGAAGGTGCTGACGGCTCAAAGATTGCTAAGAATTTAGATACGGTGTTAACTTGAGTTTCCTGCGCTAAAAATGCTATACGGGACCGTCACACTCCCTCTCTTGCAAAAAGAGCGATGCTCCGCATCGGATATGATTGTTACCAAATTTTGGGATGTGCGAGTCTATACAATGAGATGATTTTTTGTTTGTTTGTGGGTCTGATTTTATGCATTTTCCGCTGTGTATGTGAGTCGTTGAAATAGCCATTTCCTTGGATCCCTCTTTTTCGTCGTCCGGTTCTTTTTATTTGGGTTGCAAAAATGGTTCCTATTCGTTTCGTCCGAGGGTCCTTGTTAGGTGCGTCGAAAGTGGTTATAGGTGTTCTAGATCTGAAACTGACTATTGTTTGTTAGTGTTTTGTGTTAGTGGGATTGGTTGTGTTATAAGGATCGGTCGGGTCCATAGGTATGTATGTAATTGTAATGGTAGTAGACTCTTTTACGTTAATCTTCCGATTTTTAGTGACTTGGTCTGATTGTGGTTCCTTTAATTATATCAATGTCCTTCAGGTTTGGTCCTTTCCTGGTTCTTTTGCTCGTATTCTTTATTACCCTGTATCCTGAGGTGGATTTTGAGGAAATGTTTATTGTTGGCTTCGTTCCCTGAAACAGTCTAAATTTGTTAGCTTTCGATGTTAGTAGGAGAGACATGTTAACTTAGGATGTGGCTTGTGTGGTTGCTGGTTTGGTGCTAGGAAGAGAAATGAAGAAAAACTGTGATTTCTGCGACAATAAACGTATATTGGTGAAAGGAAGTTTGGCTTATAATTATATGATTATTATTATTTGTTATTTTATATTAACGTATCGGTTATTAGTGTTGGTTATATGTGTCCTACATGTGGACTTTTTTTTTTTTTTATTCTTCTCCGTTTTTTACACCATATTTCTTCTCGTACTTCTTGATGTTCATGTCCCAGTCGATAGTATTTAGTCTGTGCAGGAGTTTTTGTCGAGTGTCTGCGTCTTGCTGCTTAAACCAGTGACATGTTGCGTCTTCCCAATCGAATGCTTTTGACAGCAGATATTCGCTAATGTCGTCGGTTTGTGCGTGTCGTGAAGTCTGGTTTGCTTTTATCGGTGGTGTTTTTGCTCTCTGTCTTGGTGCTGGCGTTGGGAATGTTATTGCTTGTCCATCCTTTGGTTTGGAATTGATGCCTGTTGGTTTCCCTGTGTCGTTTTGTATCTTCGGTATAGCACCTGTTGGTTTGCTCATTGTCGTCATCGGTTGCTCGTTTTCCTTTCCCTGTGCTTCTATGGTTTTTGGTGGAGTTACTTCTATCCCTCCGGGGTATATTACTACGGGTGGTGCTTTCCCACGATATATTGTAACAGGTACTGGCTTCAACCCGAGTGGTTTTGTTGTGCCGAATGTGCCTTTTCCTGATGTTGTATTGCGCTGTTTAAAGATTTGTGGTTTGGTCTGTTTCATTTCCGTGTTGTTTATTCCCTGTTCTGTGGGTCCGGTTTTGCCTGTTGTCTTTGTTGGTTGTACTGATGGTGTGACTTTGCGCTTAGCCAGGTAAGCGGAACATTTTTCGATGTGTGCTATCATCCGTGCTGCCGGAAAAACGATTTTGTACAATGGACAGGGTGCATCCTGTGCCCTGCACGTTTCCATTCTCGTTGTTAGTGCTTGCAGTCATTCCGCGATATGAGCAGCGCACAACTTTGCCTCGATCTCCATTTTGCACAACGGGCATTCCCTGTTTGCGTCCATGTCTGTTCTGTTGTTATCTGTCAGAGGGAGGAAATTGTTGTTGCGTTGGTTTTTTTTTGTGAATACATATATATTGTGAAACATTCGTAAAAGCATCGTGCTCATGCTCATGCTCTAGCATCTGTGTGTTTAATAAGTTAGGATGGGGGCATGCTCAAAGAGCATTTACATGATGTTATTATGCGGATAGTATGTAATGGCGTGTGCCTGTCTGTGTTCTGTTTCTACTGGGGGTTCAGTTACTATCGCAACGTCTCTGCAATGGGTTATTGGTACGACTGCTCTTTCAACGAGTTCTATTGGTTGCTGATGCACTGATATTGGTTGCTGTGTGATTTGTTCCGTCCTTTCGTTAGGTTGCTCTTGATTTCCCAGTCTGATACTTTGTTTTCTTGTCATGCATGTTATTAAATCAATGATTTTTGAAAATTTTCCGAATAGTGAGAATTTCCAACAAATTCCCAGCAAGACGAGGACTGATCCAAGCGATATTCCCGAGTATTTTAAAAAGGATTCCAATATCGATAGTCTATTATTCAAGCGATGTGTTTGGTTATTTCTTTAGCCTTTGCGATCACAGTTTTTAAAGCTACTTCGTTTTTTGTGAGGTCGTCGTGAACAGTATTCGGCTCCAACGACAGCGCGAATGCGTCTGTTTCAGTCAGAATCTCAGTTATGTTCAAATTATCTGTCGTTTTGACGGCATCTTCTATCATTTGTGTAATATTCAGGACTAGCGTGCTTGAAAAGTTTACCTGTATGGATGACGTTATCTCTATTGATGGTGTTAACTGAGTGGTTTTACTTTTTGCTTGACATTTGGGGCTAAATTGTAGGATTCCTGTATTTTTAATTATTGTAATTCTTGACTCAAGGTTTTTGCAGATGATAAAGAGGCTTTCCGGTTTAGGTGCGGCATACAGCCAAGCGTTAGTGTTACTAATTCTGCTCCAATAGGTCTGCTGGAGTGTTTTTAACCGAATGTCGCAGGTTTCTAGGTTGAAAAATTGAGGGTTAGTTACCAATTGTACTTCACATTCGGTGTGGTCGGTAATACGTTGGACAGGAGTGATTTGTTCGCATACATAGTTGAGTGCGGTCAGTTTGCACTCATCTAATTTCCGTAAACTAAAATAGGTTTCGAAATCGTCTGAAACGGCTGTATACTGGGAAGTGGGTTTGATGAATGCAAATCGTGAGTTGTTATAGCTTGTGGCTTGACGTACGGGAACTGCTGTGTGATGGTATAGTTTGTATGTTGTCAGGTCTAGCAATGGTATCTTAATTACGTAGATCAATTTTTCTCCGTTATGGAACACACTTAATTTAGTTAGTTCCATCAACTCGGGTACATGTTTAGTGTCTAAAGGTATTGGGAATTCCGTATTCGGTGAAGATTTCCTGACTGCTTCGGCGCTGAGTAGTATTTTCCTACTCGTCAACAGTTGGGGGTGTATTTGTCCTGTTTTTGCAAAAAGAATTGCGTTGATCAGTGTTTCGATGTCGAGCTCTAGTTCCGTTAGGTTTTCTTCTATTTGGGTTGTGAATTGTATTGCTATTGTATTTAGTTCGATAATGTGTATTTCAGCTCCGATTGCGACGTGGATCGTGTTGAATCTCTGAGTTTCCTTTCGTAGTGCTGCTACTAATGACGTTATTTGTTTCTGCATTGTATCGAATCCGGATCTAATGATGTGAGTTTGATTTTGTACAATTTCTGCCAATTCTATAGTATTATTCCCTAGTGCTTCGATTTGGGCGTTGATTCGTTCTGCGTCTTCGTTATCCATGGTCCCGAAAAGTACCTTATTTATTTTTCCTATGAATTCAAGGGGTGCGCGTTTTTCGCGTTTGCTTGCAGAATTTATTTTTATTGATGGAATCAATTCGTTCAGGATTAACTCTGTATTCTCCAAGGTGTCCAGGCGGGATAGCATTGCTGCTAATTGTCCTTTTATGAGGCAGCGCGTTCCTAGTGTGGAGCAAAACTGTACTGTTGACATTATGTTCTGTTGTATTTGAAGTCGCCTATCTGCGAGTCCGTGGGTGTTGATGTATGTGATTAGTGTCCATGTCGTGTGGCACAGACGGAGTTTTCCCAATGGTTCGGAGTATAGTCCTGGATTTTTCGTCAATGGTATAATTTCTACCGGATCGTTTCTTGGTTAAAGCGGCCGTATGGCATCTGCAACATATGCCGTTTTAATATCATCTATGTGTACTATTTTTTACTTTTTCTCGGAGATTTGTAATTCTACATTATTTCTGTCTAATACTCGGAGGATTTTAAATGGGCCTAAGTAGTTACTGTCGAGTTTATTCTTCCTAAGCTTTGTTTTCGAGCCATACCATCTGTTCGGGTTGGACATTTCTTGTCTGAGTTTTCCTATCGTAATATTCCTTCGTTTTCTGTTTAAATCGAACTTGTTTCTCGAACGCCAATTGTTGAACGTCCTTCAGGTTCTGTACCACTTGGTTCAGATAGTCATTATAAGTAACTACCCTTTCTGGTGGTGGGAACTCTGAGGGTGTTCTGGCTTCTCTACCAAATACGAGTTCGAAGGGTGTGTAGCCTGTGGTTTCGTGCACGCTTGTATTGTACGACATTGTCGCGAACGGCAGCAACTCGTCCCAATCACGGTGTTTACTGATGAAATGTTTAAGATATGCTATCAGTCCGTGATGGCTACGTTCCAGAGCCCCATTGGACTGTGGATGGTATGCTGATGTTTTGGATCGTTGAATTTGGAATAACTTCGCAAATTCCTCGAAGGTTTCAGACATGAAGTTACTGCCTTGATCTGACAAGATAGCGTGAGGAGCGCCGAATGTTGATATTAGAGTCGTACAAAGCGCTTTCGCAACGTCGATAGTTGTTTGGTTTTTTAATGGGACCGCTATACTAAATTTGCTAAAGAGATCGAGTATTGTTAGTATATATGTGAAACCGTTTTTTGTTTCGTGTAGAGGTCCAACTATGTCGATTGCGACTTTGTCGAAGGGTACGAATGGAGAGTCGGTGATGATCATTGGGGCTTTGCTTTTTATGCGTACGAGTTTGTTTTTCTGGCAATCGAAGCAGTATCTGATGAAGTTTCGAACGTCCTTTCTTAAACCCTTCCAGTAATACTGTGAGAGTATACGCTGGTACGTTTTTGATACTCCTTTATGGCCTCCAATTGTTGACCCGTGCAACTCCTTCATGATGCTCTGTCTGATTTCCGGTGGTGGAATAGTTAATAGGCCTTCGCAAATAGTAACCTCTATCCGCGATCTATTTGTGAGTACTCGCAATTGAGTCTTGATGTGTGCCCATAATGTTGCGTCGATGATTTTTGGGTCTTTTGACATTGTGCAGGATTCCAGTTTCTCTTTTTCCAGAATTTCGACGAGTGCTTCTAAGCATTTATTCACCGTGTGCATGTTTGTGGTGTCTGTGGATTTTGTTTTACAGACCATCCCGATGTAGCATGTTTCTCCTTGGCGCGTGACGAGCATGTTTCCAACCTGTGGGTTACATTTTTGCAGTGACTGTTGGTCGATCTTATTTTTTTCGACTAATATCTCTGTGACCATAGTGTTCATCACACAATCGGCTGCCAAAAAGTATGCTATGTTGTCTTTTTGAGCTAAAAGGTTAGATTGTGTGATTGCGATGTTATCGTGTATAATCACGTCTTCCGTTATTGTTGGGCCTCTGGTCGATGGTTGTGTACCGGTGTGCGTTAGTCGCTTCCTATGGTAACTTGGTAGTTCAAAAGGAGAGTCGCTGTCTGTATCGTTGGATTCGTCTCTTGATGATTCTTCCTGGTTGTGTTTCGTTGGTGGGGTTGAGGTGGGATTTTGAGGTTCTGGGGTAGGAATCGGATATGAGGGTTGCGGGTTTGCATAACTGCGAGCTGGCATACTGGGTGGTGGTTGGCTGTATCGTCGGGATTCCCAATAGTCATCCGTCATTTCGGGAGAGCATTGACCAGGGTCATCAGCTGGGGTTTCCTTATTTCTTCTGGATTCCCAATAGTCTTCCGTCATTTCGGGAGAGCATTGACCAGGGTCATCAGCTGGGGTTTCCTTAGTTCTTCTGGATTCCCAATAGTCATCCGTCATTTCGGGAGACAGATTTTCGGGATCGTTCAAGCTTTTTGTAATGGGTTGATTTTTTTGTTGAGTATCCGGAAGTTTTGGTTTTCTATTTGCTATCCTTTTGCTGCGCCTGGTTGGTTCTTTTGGCGTCTTTTTTGTTCGTTTTTTTATCGGTTTGGGCAACCGTTTCTCTGACTGCTGGCGTGTTGTTGTTTCCCGACACTCCAAAGGTGTGGGTGGTGAACGGAAATTCGGTTGCACTGATGTTCGTGCTCTAGCTTCCTCATCACCTTTCCCCACGTTGTGCATTGAAGGTGACCTGAACGTTGGTCGTACTGGTGGTTCATAGGTGTTATCGTCGCTGGGTAGTTCTCCGATATTTGTCGGCGGCGATTGATCGTCTCGTTGTTGTAAATATTGATCCTTTTGCATTGCCAAATCGGTTTTTCCATTTTGTGTATCGTCTTCCTTCCGTATTTGTGGACTTTTTCTCTCTGTGTCAGGCGGGGCTCTCTGTCCTCTGCGCTCTGCACTTTTCACTCTAGTCTCGCTTTGTACGGTCGGTTTTTTCTCTTTATTTTCCTCTTTTTTACTCTTTTCTTCTTCATTGTTTTTTACATATTTCTCTGTTACTTTTTCCTTTCGTGTCCTTGATTTCTTGCGTGGTTCTCGTGTTTTCCTTTCGTCCTCAGAAGTATCCTTTTTTCATTTCCTTGTCGTCCTAGGGGTTTTTGGGGTGAGTTCATCTTCCGAAATTTCGGTTTGCAGTGTTTCGTCGTCAACCGTCAGGTCCATTCTGACGTCTGCACTCTCCTTCCTTTGTGTTGTGTCTATGTTTTTATTCTGCATTGAACCTTGTTGTGGCTGTTCGTTATCTGAATTGTTTTCATGCGGTTTTTTCCAGGGTGCTGGATTTCCGGATGATTCATCGGATGAGCGGCCGCGTGTGTGTGGCTGATGGAAGACTTTTGGTTTTTTGAATGTTTCTTCTGCGTTTTCAGAGGAGCTTTCGCGGGGTCTAACGGGAAGAATAGATAACGGGATAGACGGGATTGCGGGATTCCTAGATAAGGCGTCTGCGACGACGTTTAGTTTGCCTGGTTGATGATGAATTTCGAAGTCGTAGTTGTTCAGCGTCGTTTGCCAGCGTTGGAGTTGTTGTGGGAGGTCAGCCTTGTTTGCTAAATATGTTAATGCTCTATTGTCCGTGATAAGAGTGAATCGTTGTCCATATAGGTAAGTTTTGAAATGTTCCACTGCGTTTACTATTGCTAACAATTCTTTTCTCATGGCATCGTATGACTGTTCCGCTTTTGAGAGAGTTCGCGAGAAAAAGGCTACCGGATGATCGAATTTTTCGTGCTGTTGACTAAGTACTGCGCCAATTGCATAGTCTGAAGCGTCAGTTGTGAGTTTAAACGGTTTTTTATCGTCCGGATAGCGCAAAATTGGTCGTTCAATAATTTTGCTCTTGAGATAGTCGAAAGCCTTTTGACATTCCTGAGTCCAATCGAATTTAGCGTCTTTCTTTAATTGTTTTGTCATGGGGACCGTTATTTTTGCGAAGTCTCGAATAAAGCGTCTTCTAATATCCGGCGAGAGCAGTGAACTGTTTTATGGCTTTTTTATCTTTGGGGACTGGGAAGTCCTTTACGGCTTGAACTATTAGGGGATTGGGTTGGACTCCTTTTTCCGAAATTGTGTGGCCTAAATACGTGACCTCTTTCCTGAGAAAGTGGCACTTGTCGGTCTGCAGAGTTAGTCCTGCTTTTGTTAGTCGTTCTGCTAATCGGTTGAATTTCTTTCCGTGTTTCTCGAACGTGTTTGCGTAGATCACGATGTCATCCAGGTAAACAAAAAGGTCAATTCCAGTGAGTCCTGACAGTACTATATCCATTAATCGTTGAAATGTTGCTGGTGCATTTTTCAGGCCAAATGGCATACGGTTGAACTCGTAATGTCCACTCGGCGTAGAAAATGCGGTTTTTTGTTTGTCGTTCGGGTGCATTTCGAGTTGATGGAAACCGGAAGCTAAGTCAAATGTTGAAAAGTAACGAGCGTTTCCTAATTGGTCCAGAATTTCTACGATGTTCGGCAGTGGATATGCATCGGGGGTTGTTTTTGCGTTTATTTTTCGAAAATCGATTACCATTCGCCATTTTTTGTTGCCTTGAGAGTCTGATTTTTTTGGTACGATCCAAACTGGAGAGTTGTACGGTGATAGTGATGGCTGTATAATGTCTTTTTCCAATAAATTCTCGGTTTGTTTTTGAATCTCCTTTTTGTGGACCTGGGGGAAGCGATATTGTTTTATGTTCACTGGTCTGTCGTCCGTTGTGAAAATTTCGTGTTTCAGAAGAGTTGTGTGTCCTAGTTGATCGCCGGGTATGTGAAACAAGAATGGATTTTGCGACGCGAGTTTGTAAACATGATTTTTCTCTTCCTCATTTAGGTTTTCCAAATGCAGAAGAGGTTTCAGTTTTTCGAACCGTTCCATGGTGTTCGTGGCGACCGTTGTTTGAATTACTGCGCTGTGAGCGTCGCCGCTACAACGAGAATTCTCCGTTTCGGTCGTGACCTGAGAGATGCACTCTACAGGCTGCAGTTCGACTGTCGGGATCTCAAAATCGATGGCATTATTAGTTTTATTAATGATGCCCACGTATGCAATTCCATTGTTGTTTCTCACAAGGGCTTCGCCAAGAATGATGCCGTCCGGAGTTTTTAATCGCGGAACGTATCCCTCCTGGATCTCGGTGTTTTTTATTCTGATGTGAATGACGCTTTTTGCTCTGAGTGGAACCGAAATCTGTTCGCGAGTTGCAAATGGTAAGCGATGGTTTTTGAATGCTATACAGGCGCTCGAGTAAAGAATATCGGCTGGTGTTTGTTTGAAAAAGGCATCGCCCAATATGGCGTCCTGCCTTATCGGAAATTTGTCGGAAACCACGTGGAATTCAACTTGTACGGATTTGATCGGAATTATACATTTGCCCAGTGTGTATACTTTACCTTCGGTGATACCTGTTAATTCGTAGATGATTTGTGCATCAATTTTTATGTTGCGTGCGATAGTTTTTTCTTTTATCAAGTTAATTTGAGCTCCAGTATCGATTAAAAATTTCGTCGGATTATAACGCAGTTCAGGGGATGTTATGCAGATTGATGGCGGCTTATGGCCTTTTGTTGTTCCTAGTGAGATCGTTGCTTTTTTTAGTGTCTTGTTTAGTACTTTTAAAATTTATTCTACGGCGCACTGGTTCGTAAAACTCGTTCCTAGTTTTTTAGGTTCAGGCTTGCGAGCATGGTTTTTAGCTGTTTTTCGATTTCCGATGGTGAGCTCGATTTATCATCGCGGTCGGAGGATCGATCTCGTGAATTGCTTCGGCGTTTGTCGCGCGAGTCGTCCCGTCTGTCGCGTGAGCCGTCGCGTCGTTCGTCCGGGCGTCTGTCGCGTGAATCGTTTCGATATCTGTCCCGTGACTGTCTGTTTCGTGAGTCGCTATATCTGTCGCGTGAGTCGTTTCGGTACCTGTCTCGTGAGTTGTTTCGGTATCGGTCACGTGAGTCGTTCCTATATCTGTCTCGTGAGTTGTTTCTGTACCTATCTCGTGAGTCGTTCCTGTATCTATCTCGTGAGTCATTCCTGTATCTGTCTCGTGAGTCGTTCCTGTATCTGTCTCGCGAGTCGTTCCTGTATCTGTCTCGTGAGTCGTCGCGCCTGTTTTTGTCGTAACGTTCCCGAGAATAATCTCTATTGTCTATGCGTCTGAAATTTTCGCGCATCCTCCGGATAGTCGTGCACTCCGCGGTCGTGTGATTTTTCATGTGAGGGTGTAGTTCACAGTGTTTGTCGGGCTCGTTTGTTGTTTCTGCGAATTGTACTTTCGCCGTACCTGTGGCTATTTGAACGTCGCGGATCGCTAGATTTTTTCGTACCTGTTTCTGTTTGTCCAATTCGTGTTCTATTGTTTTTGCTTGGTCGATGAGTGCATCGAATTCTTGTGCGTTGTGGAGGATAAGGTGTGAGCCGATGGCAGGCGTAAGGCCTCTAACGTAAGCTCGTTTAGTTTTTGCTGTAACTTCTACTATTCTGTCGGCTAAATACTGTCTTTTGTCGGCTGAGCTATAAGTTTCTTTTAATCTGTCTGTAATTTTTCGGAGTTTTTCGCGCAATCGTGCTGCGTATTCCACTACTGTTTCGTTGTATTCTTGTGGCGTTGTTTCTATTTCATTTTCGAGATCGTTTAGATCTTCGGTTTTCAAAAATGCTCGTTTGAGTTCTTTTAAGAGGGAGTCAAGATTTGCTGGGGATGTCGCTTCTACTACGGAAAGGGCTAGGTCGGATAGTTTGAACGGAATCATATTAAAAAAATTTTCACGCTCCGTCTCGGCCAGGCAATCATTTGCGCGTTTGCATGCTCTGACAAAGACGTCGACGGCGGGTTTTTTTCCATCGAATGTTGGTATGGCCTTGTAGGCATCGCGAAATGTGAAGGTGTTGCCATTTTCTGGCATTCTGAATGGGGTAACCTGGAGTAATTCAGGTGTGAAGATGTCGGAAGCAGAATTTCGGCGTCTGTGGCGACGCGGTGGTGGTCGGGGGTATGGGCGAGAAATGTTTGCAATTTATTGTAAACGGTTTAATTTGAAATATATATATATCGTCTTTTTTTGTTTTAGAGAAGAAATCAAAATGTCCTGTTTCTCTTTTTTTTTTTGAAAATATAATTATTTGACAAATACTTTTATTTTTATTTTTATTTTTTATTTGGAAATATCTCCCCTTTTATCTTCTCTTATTTGTTTAACAAAAGGAGTTTAGGTAGTTGTTTTGACTCAGTGTTTTCGTTTCAATTTGTAAAGGAATAAAAGAAAAATAAATATATATATATATTTTTTTTTTGAAAAATTTGTTGTTTAATTTGTTATTCCGTTTTCAAGCTCTAGGGAAGTGAGGAAAAGAAAAACTCGAAATTTATGTTGCTTGGAACTTTGTGTCGCCCTGTATAGCTGTGGAGTGCTTCTTATCGGGGTGACGTGAGTGCGCTCGGCGCGCGAGTGTAGAAAGAGAGAGCGATAGTCGCAGCAGCGGCACAATGAGCCGGTGTCGTCGGCTTGCCTTCGGCTTTGTTTCCAACGCGTGTAATTTGTATATGTTTATTTATTTGTTAGTTATTATTGTTGCGTTAGTCACGCAAGCAGCATGAACGTTTGATAGAAAAGATAAGAAAAAGAAAAAGTAATTTGCAGGGTACTTACAATGCCAAAATTGTTACAATGTGTAATTGCATGGAATATTTTTGTTATATGTGTTTGACTTCCTTCCTTCCTTCCTTGTATATGGGATTGTATCGAAATGCTGGTATCCGTGTGAAGTTTCCGTGAAAATATTATTAATATCCTGAGCTGTTGTAAATGTCCGTGAAATGCCGATAGAGTCCGTGAGATTGTTGCAGAAGTTGAAAAATATTCGTTGAAAATGTCCGTGTGATTTGTTGAAGGTGTTCGGTGAGTTGCATTAAATTTTTTTTTTTTTTACTATTTTTTTTCTCACTTCACTTTGTCTCTTTTTTTTTCAGTTCCAGCACAATAACTTTTATTTATTGTAAAAACGAATAATTTTGAAAATGTTTTTTTTTTTTGTAATACTGGTGTGCGCGTGTTTTATAGTCCGGACACTCCTGACTGTTACGTCCGGGTAACATAAATGAATTGCCCTATTTTTGACCTTAGCAACGGCTAATTAGTCTGGGAAACGGGCTTACGGAGTTTGATTGAACAATCGAGAAATGAATTTTATGAATTCTGGATGTTGAAATTAACTGGTTTATTTATCTAGATTTTTACTACATTGCTCAAGTCTTTTCTCATAAATAATCCGTCGAGGATCGTTTTCAGGAATCCTCGATGGATGTAAGAATTTGACTACAAATTCGATTTTCTTCAAACGATATTGAGGGTGGTCAATATTGTGACCGAAAAGGTTTTGAATGAATTCCTCGGTGAAGTAGCCGTGTTTATGGTTCCTGGAGTAGCCGCTATACTCGGCGGTTATTTTCCGTAGATAATTCTTGCGTCCACCTGACCGACGTTTACCCACTAAAAGAATGATTATAACTTTTAGCAAAAATGAATTTAAACGTTCAGACTACGCGAACCCCAGGGTTAAAGGAATAGCAAGCTCGCGGTGGTCCGCGCAGCAAACTATGTATTCAGGAGGAAATAAGAGTTCGCGGTGTTCCGCGCAACTCTTGAGGTTTGAATTTGGGAATAGAATATCCGGTGAGCTCGCGGTGGTCCGCGCAGCCCGATGGATTTGTCGAAGGATGAGTAAGTTCGCGGTGGTCCGCGCAACTCACTGAGTTTGAAGGATCTGGTGAAGAGTTCGCGGTGGTCCGCGCAACTCTGAGTTCGAAGGATATGATGAGGAGCTCGCGGTGGTCCGCGCAGCTCAAAGAAGATTTCGTAGATTTTGTTGAACTTACTTTTACTTGAATTCTTGAGAAGAGTGTTTCTGCTAGAGCTGTACAATTCCTAGCTCGATCCAGAGAGGTTGAAGATTTTACAAGAACTGATTTTTAAGCATAAATTTCGTCCTTATATACTAGTGTGTACTCTATCTTCTTCTATGCGTAGGTGCGGGAGAGGGCAAATTTTCCCTTAGCTCATTGGTCCTGAAATTTCCCGTCTCCCACTTCCTATCTTTCCAGAAGGACTGGAAGGACCGCGCTTATCTCTTACGTATTTTTCGGGCCCGAGCACCCCCCTTCCCTTATTGATATCTTAAGGCCCCATGGTGGTGCCATGCGTTTGTGTGAAGGCAGTTGCTCGTGCCTGGAGGCTATGTGGAGGCGTTACGGGGATGTAACATGACACCATGTGATAGTCGTCAGGTATGGTCGAAGTATGCGGTCAATAATTATTAAGTCCGAATAAAATATAGTAGTTTTATTGAATGAGTGAAGGAGCGTGAACGTCACAATGGTTCGGGACGTAGAGATGAACTGACTCAAGGGCCTGTCGGAAGTAGGGCCCTCACCTATTACTGCGCGCGACGCGGTATTCTTACGCGCCGATAAGACGGCCGCTGCCCGCACGAGACGCGTGCAGCGGCTGGACCGTTGCCGTGAGAAAGCGGGCGGTCGCACGGAAGGTGCTGACGGCTCAAAGATTGCTAAGAATTTAGATACGGTGTTAACTTGAGTTTCCTGCCCTAAAAATGCTATACGGGACCGTCACAGAGCCAGATTTGTTTCTGCAAAAAACTCTGTTCGGATGGGTCATCGGGGGGAGCGCGCCATCCACGCAACCACCACGACAACGCAATTGCTACGCCACATCCGCAGACCTCGAGTTTGATCTGTCGAGATTCTGGGTCATCGAACAAGGAGCAACTCACGTATATCATCGAAGCGCTGAGGAAGCCGCGTGCGACAGACATTTTAGCCAACACGTCACTCGTGACAACGAGGGACGATACGTGGTGGCACTCCCGTTTAACGAAAAACAACCGCAGCTGGGTGAATCACGATCCAGAGCGGTCCATCGACTATTGTCCATCGAACGGAAGCTGCGGAGAGAGCCAGAGCTTGGCCGTCAATACAACGCCGTGCTCCAAGAATATCTAGATCTTGGACACATGCCGGAAGTACAGCCAAGGGATCAAGGCTACTATCTACCACATCACGCGGTAATAAAGGAAGGCAGTTTGACGACAAAGGTGCGCGTAGTTTTTGACGGGTCTGCCAAGACGAGTACGGGGATCTCACTTAACGAAACTCTGCGCGTCGGACCCACCATCCAAGACGATGTACTGTCCTTGCTGCTTCGGTTCAGAATGCATCAATGGGTCCTTACAGGCGACATCGAGAAGATGTACAGACAAGTTCTTGTACGCCCTGATGATCGACATTACCAAAGGATCGTGCGGCGCGACAGTGAAGGATCGATACGGACCTATCAGCTTAATACCGTCACATTTGGGCTGTCAGCTGCACCTTATCTCGCCATAAGGTGTCTTCACCAATTGGCAGACGATGAGGGACATCGGTATCCCGCAGCAGCCAAGATTCTGAAACGAGATCTCTACGTACATGACCTTCTCACAGGAACGCAGACCAAAGAGGAAGCAGTCGCGCTCCGAGATGAGATCGACAAGCTTCTAAAACGCGGATGCTTTCACCTACGGCAATGGGCATCGAACAAGCCAGAACTGCTGACGGGACTTCCAGAGGAAAACGTCAATTTACAAATACGACTGGGAGAATCATGAACGTTAAAAACATTGGGCGTGTTTTGGAATTCTGCCACCAACAACATCACATACACGGTGAAACTGACAAACGACACCTCGAGAGTCACCAAACGCATAATCTTGTCAGAAACAGCGAAGATATTTGATCCATTCGGGCTGTTGGGGCCTGTCATCATACTCGCCAAGGCCATGATGCAGAAACTGTGGACCTTGAAAGTGCACTGGGACGAAGCACTGCCAATGGAAATCCACTCAGAGTGGATCGAATTCTACGATAAACTGCCTCTATTGAACAATCTGAACTCCGAACGGGGGATATTGTTGGACAACGCAAGAGAGATTCAGCTTTACGGATTCTGCGACGCCAGCCAAATTGCGTACGGAGCCTGTGTTTACTTGCGATCAACGGACCTGGATGGACGCGTTGACACCAATCTCCTGTGCGCCAAATCTCGCGTTGCACCGTTGAAACAGGTGACGATACCTCGCTTAGAACTCTGCGGAGCCCAACTTCTCGCGAACTTGATAACGACAGTGCAAAACGCGATACAAGTCAAAATTGATCGAATCGCGTACTGGACTGATTCTACGATTGTGTTACATTGGTTGAACACAAGTCCGCAACGACTACAAACGTTCGTAACAAATCGAGTCGCAGATATACAGTCAAAGCCGGGAGCCGAACACTGGAGACATGTCCGGACGCATGAGAATCCGGCAGATCTCATATCACGAGGACAACGGGCAGACGAATTCATTAAACCATCGATTTGGCAACACAGGCCACCATGGCTCCGAGAACAGGAATCGGCATGGCCGGTTCTTAATCTAACATTTCCAGATACATTTCTCGAACAGAAGAGGAACATCTGTCTCGCTACGTTGCGTACCGACAACGATTTGCTGACGCGATATTCATCAATCGGCAAATTACAATGGGTCGTTGCATAGTGCCTCCGGTTCAAACTCAGTAATAAGAATCGTGGGAGGCTTACACTCACCGAGCTCACATCAGCCCATGAACAGATCATCCGCTTGACACAAGAAGCGACATTAGCAGATGTGATCACGAAACTCAATCAGCAAACGGAGCGCCAAGAAATTCGACTTCCCAAACTGGCAAAATTAAGCCCGTTTCTCGACAAGGCAGGGATTTTGCGAGTGGGAGGGAGATTGCAGAAAGCGATGATCCCTTATTCACAACGACACCCGATCATCTTGCCAAAGGGTCATCATATCACCAGACTCATCATCGAACGAGAGCACTAACGGCAGCTCCATGCTGGAGCTCAAGCTACTCTCTACGCAGTACGCCAGCGCTACTGGCCGCTGGATGGACGTAACGCAGTACGTAAAATCACCAAGTCCTGCGTCACATGCTTCAAGCAAAATCCGCCACCAGTCGATTACATCATGGGCAATCTACCAGAAGCCCGCGTTACAGAATCACGTCCGTTTACTAACGTCGGCATCGACTACTTGCGGGCCTTTTTATATCAAGGAGAAGAGACACCGCAACATTAAGGTGTACGTTGCCGTCTTCATTTGCCTGGCAGTCAAGGCGGTACATCTCGAAGTGGTCAGCGATCTTACTACGGAAGCGTTTATCGCTGCTGTCGACAGATTCATCGGGCGACGAGGCTCCTGTCGCAACATCTACTCCGACAATGGCACGAATTTTGTCGGGGCAAACAATGAACTACGAGAGGTGTATCAGCTTATCCAATCAGACAACCACCGAGATCAAATACGTCAGTTCGCGGTGGACTACACAATCGTGTGGCACTTCATTCCACCGCAATCACCACACTTCGGAGGCGTATGGAAAGCGGCCGTGAAGTCATTTAAACATCATCTGAGAAGAATCGTCGGGACGGAAATGCTCACTTATGAGGCATTCAATACGCTCGTCATTCAAATCGAAGCAGTGTTGAACTCTCACCCATTGACATCTCTCTCTTCAGATTCAAACGATCCAATCGTCCTCACACCTAGACATTTTTTGATCGGCGAAGCTCTCACATGCAGACCAGAACTCGACTTCAGGGATGCGCCTACTAATAGATTATGAATGTGGCAACGCATTCAAGAATTGAAACAGCATTTTTGGTCCATATGGCATCGAGAATACATCAGCGAACTCAATCAACGCACGAAATGGACAAGGGGAGAGCACTCCATCAAGGAAGGGACAGTCATGCTCCTGAAGGAAGACCACCTTCCAGCGCTGCAATGGGCCATTGGCAGAGTGACAAAAATTCACCCAGGAGCCGACGGCATCGTTCGGGCTGTGACGGTGAAAACGGCCAAGGGCACTTTTGACAGGAACGTCAAAAAGCTGGCCCCATTACCTATTCAGGAAGAAAATCAGCGACCGAAAATCGTTGACCGCGCGGACCCAACCGCTCCTCATTTAGCTATCCGATATTAAGCATCCATTGTTATATTCTACTCTTGAACGCACATAACTCGCTATCATCAGATACACGATAATTATTGTTCGATAGATCTCTCAATGGGGGGAGTATGTTCCGTCGCGGAAAGAATAGTAGCATGAATCGCTATGGTATCCGGGTTTTTCCGTACCGTCATAGAAAATAATTAAAATGTATTTTTGTCGCCGTTCGAGTCGATTTCCTAGACAGTTGCTGACTAGATGCGAGGAGCTAAAAACTTAGTTTAATCCAGCAATCGACTGGAAAGGACACGAAAGAGCAATTTTCAAAAGCAAGAGCGTCCTTTATTGTTTTATCACGGTCACCTTCAGCAAGCGGAAACCCTGGTCGCCCGCGAACCGCACACACGATGGTACCTGGCGTCCAGGGAATGCTTGACTCATCAGGGCTACCCGGTTTTTCCAAAGCTTTGGATGTCATCGCCATCCCCGCGCTTCGGTCTGCAACCAATCAACATCAAGGAAATTGACCCGAGCGACGTTACACCCCACTCCAAAATAACCTTCCAATAATTCTTAAGATTGTTGAGAAGTCAGTCGTCTTCAAACTCTTCGACAGAACAGACACTCCAAGGATCTGATCGTCAGAAAACTCTACTCGGATTCTTGTCCCTTAAACACTTTGCATTGATTTCTTCAGCCGTAAATTCACAACATTTTCAACGTGTATATTCTGTAAATAAATATCTTTGTGTTTAACAAACTTGAGTTATTTATCAATCGATATAAACACCTACGTCATCTTAATTGATCGCGTGGGAGTTCAGCTCAAAATCATACTCGCGGTTCAAATAACTATTTGAGATTAGGTCTTACAACCCTACTCGGCTCGAGTTCAACCGAGCCGTCCGCGAGGCTGAACAACAATAAAACTTTGTTATAAAAACTGTGTGAATATGCTCTTGGGTTCTAACCCTTCACTGGATTAACCCGAACATTCGAGCTAAAAGCTCTCGTGCAAAACCCGGGGTCGCTAAGCGAGTTCCTGCGGCATAACAGAACATACTATACGTAATTTTCGTAATTATATTTTATTTATTCTATTTTTTCATCGTATACCCTTCTGGATTTTTACGGAACCCCATCCCGATTCCCCCTAGCAGTCCCTACCCGCGCTCAGGAAAGCTACCTAATTCCCAGTGCGTCTGTAGCCGACTTAGCTACACTATCCCTAGCAGATTAAATGACCATTGAAATCGACCGTGAAACGACTTAAAAAACAACCGGTCGTTTTCTGCCATTATCGCGACCACCGTGCGACCAAAATAACGACCAATTTTTAGGTTTAGGCTTGGTCGTATTTCCTTTAACAACCCAAAAAACAACAACCAAGTGAACAAATGTTATCTCAGTCGTTTTTGGGACGATAAACCAAAAGACGACCAAATCCAAATCGACCAAATGATCGTTTTATTTGTTGTTTTATGGTCGTTAAAACGGCAAAAAACAACGGGTCATTTCTATGGTCGTATGATGGTCGCTTAACTTGCTAGGGGTACCGCATTTGCCGGGGATACCGGGAAACTACGGAAAACCCGTGCCGGTACAGACAGCCATATTCAACAGGTCTTCCGGTATTTTTGCACTTGAGTAAAGTGCAGAAACACCAAAGCTTCAGAAGAAAGCGCTTCCCACTCAACAGTCGATGCGCCAGCTAGCGCACAGCTAAGCGGTCAGCCATCCAAACAATGACCGCGAACTTGCGAGACCACCGGAGCCGTGCGCTAACCACACATCCACCGTTGTCAATTTTCGTGATTATATTTTTCTAGATACCTCTTGATTCCGGGAGTTTCCTTCCCTCTACCTCGATCGCAATAACTTCGTCGGGCGCGCCAGAAATCATCAAATTTTAATTTTGAATGTGTCTCTCGATCGGGTATGTGAATATAATTAAAAAACAATGATGTTAGCATTTGAAATACCCTGAAAATTGGAAATTTTCACATTACTTCCGCATTATTCCGTGTTGTTCACAAAAATTCCTCTACGGGAAAGCATCTTCTGTAATTTATAATGATTTTTTAATATATTTTTATTTGATTAAAGTCGACTACAGGCTGAATGACTTAGACGAAAACCGTAAATCTTTTCTAAACTTTCATAAGCCGAAATGTAGTTAATTCTTTTTCTAACTCGTGCATGAAAAGTGCCAGTTTATGTGCGGGCCGGCCACGAGATAAAGTGGCGTTTTTCGAGAAGGCGTTACATAAATAATGGAAGCGTTGCATAAATACTCGAAGCGTGTCGTAATGAGTATTTACGACACGCTTCGAGTATTTATGCAACGCATAAGCGTATCGTAAATACTGTGCGCATGCGGACAGTATTTACAGACGGCGTGCGCAAGAACACGCCCTCTCTTTTTCCTTATTGTCACGTCCGGCCCGTAACATAACCTGGCACCTTTCATGCATTCGTCACAATAAGTAGTATGCGATACTTGTACATAAAATCGGACTCCCGACAGCGGTTGTGAAGTGGCCGCACTCGCCTTCTCTCACGCTACAACATCACTCGGCTTTCGCCTCGTGCCGTTGTAGCGCTCGATTCGGCTCGTACAGCCACTTCCCAACCGTCGCCGAAAGTTCGCTTTTACGCACTAGTATCGCAAAGTACTATTTTGGTAACGATCGATTTTGGTCCTATGTGATATGTAGGTACACGAAAATTATAAAGGCGTATTTTCTATGCTTTTGTTCGAAAAATGTGTTCTTCTAACTTTAGTCATGCAATATTGTGTCTCGTACAGCCTTCGAGGGAACGTCTTTATACCGAACGAAGAACCGTTAAGTATGACGCAGCTGTCTTCAAAAACTGAAATATAAAAATGAACCGATGAATTTCGATGGGTTACAGAATTCAATGGACGGTAAATTATTTTTAAGTAGTTATCAATGAAAGAAACTATCATTCGTACCATTGCAAAAGTTTCCACGGACATGACTGTAATTTTCCCGACCGTCAGTTTGCAAGGTGCGCTGCAACGCACGATCATCAGATTCAGGAGCTTTTGAGCTTGCATCGACAACGTGTACCATTTGCTTTCCTGTCTGTTCGGAAGAAGACATTTATTTTACTGAAGCCTACCAATTCCTGAAATGTTTACGCACATATGATTGCCAATGTTGATACTGTGATCGATCAACATTTGGGACATGTAACTTTCGAGATAGAGGTGGACTATTTGAACGACGATAAAAGCTACGAATCTCATAGTTTCTTGAAGATCCTCGGTTTTCGTAAGGATCTGAAATAACTCGTTATTTTATTTGTCAATTCGGAAGGTTATTAGTCATAAGCGGTAACTTTTACCTGAAGTGCTGTTACGCTTATAAGAAGCACATTAAACCCGACGACACAAAAGAAACACCATGTGTAAGTTTTCTCTACGAGTTTCGCGTACCTGGAAAAAGTAGATTTATTAATAGCGACAATTGATGTTGTCTAGATACATTGTCTAGACGATCTCACTCGATGCAGTCGTTGTGTCGGTCGACGCACGAACGGAGATGTTCTAAATTCGTGTCCCTTTTGGCCAACGCAGGCTCAATTTCCCCCGATTCTGCTATTTCATGCTTCCCGACACGCTCCAGTTTGTATCTGAAAGCTTTGGTTGATAAACTCATAATTTTGCGTGACACTTACCGAAGCGCCAATATATCGAGGCGTGGTTGATGGGCAAAACCGGAAGTGCCGAAAAGGATGTTCGGGATTTTGTTAGCATCTGATATGAATGTTTTTGCGAGAAGACGATCGGTCGATCTTAAACTGACCCTAAAGCAGCGAATATTCCACAGCAATGTTGGACGTAAACGATGACGATAGCGTCCATTGCGATCGTGATTAGCAATCCCCAAGATACGCACGCGTAAGTGAACATAACGATGTATAAATAATATTTCTGCGTGTCCAGATGATAATAGTCAACTGGGAATGAAAATACCACGGGATCGGTACCGTTCTTCAACAAAACATCGATGATCTTCGGTGCCATCGGTTGGGTTATGTAGAAAATACCGGTCAAATAGACCACAACTGTGCGCAACATTGATAAATATTTATAAACATTCATAAAGTTCAGAAGCGCCGCTCTACGTGCTCGATTAACCTGCGTACACGGTTGTTATCTTCCTACCCCGCTCAGCGTACTCGTGAAGAATCGCAACTTCCGTATCCGGAGACCACACTTGCCAATCCGTTCGGATACGATTTAGCAACCTCAACATCTGCGTGTAACGAACGGCTCTCCGTGAGTGTTATCGATTAATCGCACCACCCTCGACTCAATCGAGATAGGCTTTTGTGTTGCAAGAACATAACTGACGTTTTGTGAGTTCCATGCAGAAAAATAGAACTTGGCGGAGCAGATGGCGACGAAAAGCAGCGGGCAAATGCACTCGAGAAGTATTTTTCGATCATCACGATATTTAACAAGAGCCAATATCTGGGGTATGTTTTGGCAGGCGGAGATAAGAATCGCAGTCAACACAGAGCCGCGCCTCGCACCGTCAGTCTGATAAGGCCATTGTCCGACGATCTTCAATAAGATTTTATTTTTTCTATAATATCGGTGCTGAAAAAAGTCCATTGCGGCTCGAAACCTGTTCGATGATAGCGTTGAGGCTGAAACTGATACAGCTGCTCCTCTTCGATCTTCTAAACACGCCACGGACTTGCGTGCGCATGCGTTGCATCGCTTCTTTCTCGGAATAAATTTTGATGCAATAAGATAGAGGTTTCACACACTCGACGGACGTTCACATTGCCCTTCGGCGACTTTGACGTTGAGTGACAGTTATTCAGGAGGGTATTTTTCGCTCTGCAGCTACTTCGTGGCTTATCGATCCGAGCCGCACTTCGCGGACGTTAAGAAACTCTAGATGGTTTTGCGCGCTCTTCGCCCGCGGCTGAGGTTCGTCGGTACTCGGTCGCGCGACCCGTACCAATTACGGCACGAATAAAAAGGTAAAAACGAAAATACCGAATTTCGACACAACTAGAGATAATATTTTGGCACAGGAGAGTATCGTCCTAGCACGAAAACGTTTGTAAAGTGTCCTCGGAACAGCTATTCATCCTAGTGCAGTAAGGACGTTTACGCCAAAAGGCGCTTCTGTTCGATCGTTATAAAACTTTGCTACTTTGTAGGGAAAGACCCACTGCATCGTTTGCAATTTTCTTCGATTTTTTGACCGTGTAGTTTTTTTTAGTAATGCGTGTACAAAGTTACATAAGGTACCGTTTAAACGTTTCGGAAATCGCTCAGTAATGACAGAAGGTAGCGATTTTATCCACCGATTTCCGGTAGATTCGAATAAAAAACCTACCACATTGAAGGGCATGCCGAGCAGAAATTACCCTCGGGCTGATGTCAGGTCCCTATCAGGCACAGCCTGAATCCCCATCAGGTCCTGATAAGGCACCTTTATCAGGCCCTGATCAGGTATGTAACGCCATTGCCCTATAAGGTTTTGAACAGGCGACCTAATAGGACCCAGCTATTCCGTCTAATGTGGCCCTGATACTGATATCGGCAGCCCTGCTGCTACCTCAGTCCAGCCTGATAGGGCCCTGCTGTCCAAAGGGAGGCGACCCTGATGATATCCCACAACCTTCCTTCCCCGAATTCTATGGACCAGCTTAATCGTAGTCTTCTTTAATGTACCTTCAAATCTAGCCGGCATTAGGTAATATAATAAAAATCTACACAATATTACACTTAGTATGAATGTCAATTATTATTTTTTATATTATATATCGTATGGCAGTCATATCTATAATAATAATAGTGTGTCTAATAATGTTATAACTAATAATAATGCGTTGATAATATTTTCACATTTCTTTGTTTTCTTAGACTTTACTCCTGCATCGGCTTCAGAACCTTTCGCATGCCCTCCCAGTCTTTAGCATTAATAATAACGCTTCCCAATGCACGGTAAATGGAATCCACCTTTACAGGTGAGCCGTTGGTACGTTTTTTGTACTCGTTAAGTATCGCATCTGAAATAATACAATTACAAATATTGAATGGTCTTTCTTTTTTTTTTAAGTACCACAAGTCGGGATTTAGGATTATTTTTACCTATTATACACTCGCCGAAATTCGTCGCACTCAAGGCCTTTTTATCCGCAGACGGTTTTTTAGCGGTGTAAAGATCGTACTACGTTACGAGACCTGAATTTTTTCATGACATCCTTAACCGACTTGATGACGGGATCTCTATTGTTAACCAGGGTCCACATAATCATCATCTACAATAAAAAGGAGAAAATTTATAATATTATATATTTTTTATGTGGATTGATAACATTAATTTTTTAGCAATTGAGGAAAAATTAAAGGTCTTGAAGACTTTTGGAGGTTTATAAGCTTTCATGAGTTTTTATAATCAGTAAACTTATCACTTCATCATGGAGGCTCTAGTCGTGCTTTAATTTTTCATCGAAAGCTTCGAAGTCTGCGAAAGTTTGAAACGGTAACCTTGCGCATCCTTGATCAGCAATAAATGCTTGCAGCTCGCTCGATTACGAAGACTTCGTATTATCGAAATTCCCAGACATGATGTTTTCATCTTGTTGAATTTTGATATCAGCGACAAGCCCAGATAGACGAGCAATCTTAGCTGATAGCTTCCGATAGCAAGTCATAATAAGCTCCTTGGTATCGATATTGTCTGTAAAAGCAAATATACATAAATGTTCGAGCTTATAAACAATATATTGAGGAAATGCAGAACAAATATAATTCTTAAAACGTACTGTAGACAACATCTGTTTCAATTTGTTTTGAATTCCTTGGGATCAACGACGGTTGTCGGTTATCAGCAGTTGACGAAGTTGACATTTTATCGGGACTCGTTCTACTTTGTGAAGATCCAGAAGGTTTTTTCCCGGCTCTATCAGTCGTAATGTTTGGCAATTTTTCTGAGGCTGTAGGTTGTAGCGCGGCTAATTTTTGCGCCGTGATTTTCGGCTCACTCGGGCTCACACGAGGCGACACCGCAGGGCCTAATCGTTAAAAGAAATTAGATAGTAATTTTGTCGACAATATTTTCATGTATCGCCGGGACGAGAGCGCCGTTTCGAGGAGAGCGCTGAGCCGGGAGGATTGGAGTCGGGGGAACGGGACATCGAGGTCGGGAGTCCTACCTCCCTGCTGTTGGAATCGGACGACGGGACGATGCGAATTATTGCATCGGGTTTCATCGAACCCGGGCATCAAATCCATCACGGCATCAGAACGCATCACGGAATTGCATCAATGTCGCAGCCGTCCGGAGTCTCGGGCTGCGAGGAAAGAAGATTCACCGAGAGTTTCCCGGCAGGGGGAATTGAGTACCTCTGGGGAAGCTCTGTCTCGTTAGCGGTCAAGGAAGATCTCGAGCGGGCGATAGTCGATGTGCGAATCGATGGGCAAAGCGTTCGGCCGCACCGAAAAGGGCCGGAAATGTCCGAATTGGTCGTCGCGATTAGGCAGGGGGGTAGGCGGGCGGTAACGAGAGCGATCGAGCGTCGATACTCGGGGCACTTCTCCGTTGTGAGTCCGAGCGAGCGGGTTGACCAGCCGATTAGCGTGAGAGTTACCGGGAATCACCACGAGAAGCAAGGAAGGAAGAGTCGACAATTGACGGCAGTAATATCCAGTCCGTACCGGGATTCACGTTTTTCCTGCGGCTCGATTCCGTGAGCTCTCTGTCCATGGGACTTTATTTTTCTTGCATAAAACGGCGAGTTATTGTGTGTGCGATGTGTAATCCCCTGCGAGGGAATTGTTAACTGGTAATATCGACGGTGTGCTTCGTTTGACCGTGCCGGAGGGATCGGGACCGCCGTGTTTCGGCAGGTGCATTTCTTTAGTGACGTTGCGTACGGGTTTTTTTTGTGTATTGTTTGACCCCGCGTGGACGGTCCCGGAAACCGTACTCGGCCTTACTCGAAGCCGTCGTGGATTTTGGGGAAAGAGTAAGGTAAACTCTATTATTCAATTTAGTCCATTTCCGGGAGGGATTAAGTGTCGCCTTGGGAGTCTTTCACGGGGAAGTGCGTTAATTGTCGGGTCGTCGCTGGCGAAGTTTCCGAGCGCGTGATCAGGGGTGTGTGCGCTGATTTATTGCCGCGTCAATCGGGCCGGGTGAATGTATTTTTTTGCTGCGATTTATCGAGCTGGGTGAGTGTGAGCGTTGGCTGTTGTACCGCGCTGTGCGAGTTGGCGTTTTGGGAATTATATCACGCGTGAGATAATAAGGAGATTCGGAGAGAGCGCGACCGACCTTGAGTGTATGCGAATGTGTGTGAGCGTTGAAGCGAGCGAGTCCCGTGTGCCGGGAATCTTCTCTGTCTAAGATATTGTACTCTATATTTGATTTACGGGACGAGGGTTTTACTCCGGGTTCTCCGGTTTTTCCCCTCAGTAGCATTTTCTTGGATTTCAATAAATAGTCGAGTCATTTGGTTCCCGTAGTTCATTGTTGTTTAATTTATTGTCCGTGTTATTTATTCTGGTGCTGTCCAAACAATTAGTCGCATATCCAGCCACTCTACCCTCGAGAAGGCCGCAGCGAAACCGGGAAGGTTCCTTCGTCGATTTTTCCCCGATACGTTTCGACGTACCTGGCGTCCATCCCTGATCGAGGGAGAAATCAAGGGGAAAGATCGTGGGAGTATGGGACGTAGGCTTTGTCCCATCCGGGAAAAGCGCTACAAGGTTCAGAAACAGATTCGAATACCAATTGACGTGACACACTTTTCTGGTTCGTGCTGGACTTACGGTGCGTATTCGGTGGAGCAATACGTTTGGCTTTGCTGCGATCGTTATCGGAGATCTTGGAACTTCCATTCGAATCACTTGATGCATCGAAAGCTTGGCGAAATTGTTCCACTCGGCGTTGAATCTGTCCATCGCGTCCGAATATGGATTCATCTGAAAAAAAGAACTGTTCGAGAATCAGCGCGGTGTCGTGCACTGGCTCGAGCGGCCGATGTTCGGCAGCACCTCCCGGCCGAGTCCGGCGAGGCTGACGCGCGCCGCCGACACACGCGCACCAGCGCTCATCCGAGGCGGCACGGGTTACGTGCCGCGTGCAACAGGTTTCGCGTATCATCTACGCCTAATGGCTGACACGGGTCACCACGGTTGGGTAGATCGCCGAGTTTATTCGGTTTTCTCATCACGGTTTCGCTCATCGGTTCTGCTCATTTGGTACATCAACACGGGAAACCGTATCGTCGTTTCGTGATATCGTTTCCGCTCACATGGAGCACATGGAGCATAACGGGAGTGATATTCTCGGGTACGCGGTACGCGTAGTAACACCGGAAAGGCTCACGTTCTCAACGGCTACCTCGCGGCGATACAGCGCCGCCCGTCGATTTGTTCACTCGGTAGTCAACGCGATTAATATAATTAACTTGGCTCATCGGAGTGTACTCATCGTGAACTGCTCATTAATAATTGTGATTCTCATTGTTATTCGGTACATCTCATGCACATGGTCCTACTCATACACACAGTGTTTTTCGCGCCATTACTGTTGTTTAAATAAAGAGTATATAATTTATTTTCACTGTTTTCCATCGTCTTGTGTGAATTTATTTAACCCCCGTTCCGCTATAACTCATCCTGGCAATTCTCAAACAAGAACATAAATCTTCGACCTTATAAACAATATATAAAAAAAATACATTCAAAATATATGTATAAGTAGACTACAGTACCTATAGGTATTTTTTCAAGATGGCCGCCGACGGCTGTGGTGGGGATGAAAACTGTCAGTAGCTATAAGTAAAGATGGCCGCCGTCGGGCGGGCAGTGGTGGGGACATGCCTCTATTCCTTATTTAACGTGCCGTCTCCGCCTTTCGGCCTACGACACGGCACCCAAGTGCGTGGAGCTGGGCTACGCCACAGCTAGCGCGCCTTACGGCTACCAATTCCCCGAAGGGTCCCTTGGTGAGGTATAACAACCACCACCACCAGGGGTACAAAGCGGAAAAACTCCCGTTCTCCCCCTCGTATTTCATAGAAATACAGAGTTCATAGAACGGGAGAAGCGGAGCCGCCCTTTCCAGGGAACAACTCACTTCGCCGACTTTCAACAGAGCCGAAGCAATGCCAAAAGCCGTTACCAGCGGGGGCCCCTCGGAGGCGGAGTTGTCAGCTCAAGGCTCGGCTCATTCTTAGCTGGTGGGCAGGAATCGGTTGACCAGGAGCATTTGCCGTACAAAGAACCAGGAAACTGGTTGGCCGAGAACATTTGCGTAGCAAAGAACCCGGACCCCCTACGAGCTTCCTGCAAACCCGAGCTCGGTACCCGCGGGGTCGCCACTCCCCGATGGTACAAGCGGCGACCGAGCACATGAGTGGTTGCCCACCCCAGCTCGGCACGCACGCCCAATCCACCCCTGCGGGGGGCAGTGGTGGGGGTCACTTTTCGTCAGTACCTTTGAGTAAAGATGGCCGCCGTCGGTGAGTCGGCGGTGGGGGGTGCTGCCGGGCCGCTAGGCCCAGCTGTTCGGTGCGAGGGTGGTTGTCTCCCCTCCCTTCCCCGCGGCCTGCTAGGAGGGTGGTAGAGGGTGGTCAGGGAGAGCTGGTGACGGTGTACCGTCGAGTCGCGCCATCTTGGATTTTCCAAGAGCTGGCTAGCGTCGGGCCCCAGCGTATCCCCATCTCTCTTTCTCCTGCGCGTATTGAGTTTCTCGAGGGTAGCTCGATGCGTTACGAGAGCTAGCTTGGTCGAGCGGTCTAAGGCGGTGAACTCAAGTAGCGTTTTCGTTGAAAGTACGAGTTCGATTCTCGCGTGGAGAAATGTTTCTTTTTTTCAGTTTATTTAGGAAATAGATGGATTCATCGAGGAAGGTAAGTAAAAATAATTTTGTAATATATTTTTATAAAATTTGCATGTTTATTCTTAAATTTAGCTGTACAGTTTTTATTGTATACAAATGTTCATGTCTACGTGTACATTTTTTTTTCTTTGTGCGTACATTTTTATGCATATGAGAATCTTCGGTAATTGTTCTCTAAGGCAGTTCTTTTATACGAGCCACCACTGCACGGAAAATGTATTCACGATGAATGCACAATAATTCTTTGGCGATCAACTGTCGTTTGTCGTTCGTCTCTTCAGCTCCTCCGTAGATATCTCGTCGGTTTTTCAGGGCTAAAGTTATGCGCTCATCCATCATATATTTGAACGCGATTGACGAGACTTTTTCTCTTGTAGCATTGTGCCAGTCCTGTACCGTACCCTCAAGACTAATTTCCTCAATAATAATATCTCTGATCTCTCTCACGAGCTCGAGTTCGTCTTTAAGTAAACGAATTCTATGATATATGCATTTACTCAGCATAACAAGTCCCTCGTATGTTGTCCTTTGGAAGAGAATACCAACGGGGTACGTATTCTTGGGTCTTTTGTTCCTCTGATACTGTGTTTCTTCGGCGCCAAAGTTTTTCTTCGCTGAGTCTTTTATTTCCAATAAAATAGCTTTTTCGTTGTAAGCCGTCGTAAAACTTATTTTCTGGCGGCCAAGCGGGTTCATATTCGGAGTTCGATCGTTGGCGGAACCCTTTCCTGCTTTGAACCACGGGGTGATAATTGTCATCCGCTCGCAGAGCTGATGCCACTCGACGACGTTGAGGGAAATCCCTGCCGCGTGACGGCCGGAGAATTTTATTGCCACCTCGAAGTCGTGTCCGTTTACTAGCTCAAGTCCCACCGTGACCATCTTACTACCCGAGGTATTCAGGCTGTATGTTGTGGATAATAACATTGCCTTGCTCAAGGGTTGCCAGCCGATTACAGGGTCAAGCGTATTGTCTTCTCCGCGAACTCGCTTCGACTCGGACTTCGCCATAGTATTTACAACGGAAGACGGAGAAAGTATTCCCGACGCGAATAATTTTTTCTGGGCTTCCTTCACAACGCCGGTAAAATTTTCCATTTTTTCTCACTATGTTTTTCGAGGATATTCGAGAGAACGAGCCTGTACTGTCCAAGTCGTGGAGACGTAATGACTCGGGGGGGTGAAGGCACACTCGGGTTTAGAGCTGGAGAAAGTGATGCAATTTTCCGGGGGGAAGGGATGAAGACACGCCTCAGGGATGCTGTTGTCTCAGGTGGGGGTGCGCGCGCTGTATTGGGTCTTGGAGGCTGTGTAGACCACCCACGACGAATCACTCTTTGGCTAGCCTTTTCCAGAGTGACATAACTCTTCCCAAGATTGGTGCATTCCAATACAGGCGTGTCATACAAACGCTTGAGAAAAGAAAAAAACTGAAAATTTACAGCTATTCGCAGCACTCGATGGTCAAGCGTTGAAAGACGAGGACATACTTCTACCGTGAGGAAAATTAAATGAAAAAGAAAGTAAAATGCTAGACACAGGGTACAATGAGACGCTCTAGTCTTTACAACGCCGGAGGGTCCCGCGCCGGTTAAGACGCCGCGTAGGTGCAATAAAATACTTAAGCAGGGATGCTCGCTGGCTCGCACCGTTCGAGTACTTTTTTTTATTGTACGTAGTCGGAAGGGTTTTTTTTTACCTAGTCTTTCGGAATGTCAGAAAAAATTAGAAAAGGATAGTTTTAACTAGCCAGTGACAGTTCTCGGGTCATTGTAGATGAGCGGGGAGGAAAACTATAAGTTTGCGAGTTTTACAGAAATGTGCATTATTTCGTGTAGACGCTCGAACCGACACCTTCGCAGCATTTTTTTTTAGTTAGTGAACTTTTGTGAATATACTAAATAAAAATGGCCGATGCAGTGGTTCGAGGAATCGTTCGTGAGGTGCGGATAGTGTTGGAGGAATACGATCTACCGTGTGTGCGAAACGTGTTGAAACGCTCTAGTGATAGAGCGTTAAAGTGTATGCGACATGATGCACTTATTGGACGTTTCAAGTGCCTTCTTAACTATCTTCCGGCAAAAAGCACTATGAGATTGTATAACGCCGGAAAATTCAGCGCGAGTTTAGAAGTGCTGAAAATCGTTTGCGCAGTGATCGAAAAATCTTCGCTGCGTTCCTCGAGGGATGCTACAGCTCTTCGTGATGAGGTCGCTGGTTACGGTGAGTTCTACACTTTGTTAAAACTCGCGTTAAAAGTGAGATTTAGAGCGACTTTGACTATTATTTCTTCGGGATAAAATCTTTAAAAATTATTTAATATATATATATATATATATATATATATATATATATATATATATATATATATATATTGATATGAATATTATAAAAATATAATAATAATAATAAATATAAATAAATATAATTATCATTTCAGAAGCTCAGAGGACTGGTGAGATAGCCGCAAGGGCTGCTCAACAAGAAGAGGAGCTTGCCCGGAAAGAGGTTGAGGGTGTGACGTTTGAAGACGTCGTCTGGAACATTTCGGAGTCTACAGATGAATCTGCCAAGCTACAACCTCCCCCTACAGAAGGTATGAAAAAATATATATATTTATATATATATATTATCATCAATTAAATTTTTTAATTAGTTAAAATGTTCATATAGTTTTTCCAGACTCCATGATTTTCGAGGACTGGGATGGGGATCTCGATTTGGTCAACGCGGCATCGAATTTATCGATTGTTGAAGAGGCTATGGAGACCGAAGCACGTGATGCGCCTGAGACAGCGGGTGCTGAAGCCTGTGTCGACGAGTCGGAGATTGTCGATGTCGAGATCGGCGCTTCCGGTGACGAGTTCTGGCCACCCTCGCAGCCATTAGTGACTTCGTCGCAGATTGGCCAGGGATTGATCGAGGAACCGATCGCTGGTCCCTCGCGACGGATTTTGATCGAGGAACCGATCGCTGGTCCCTCGCGACAGGGCTTGATCGATGAACCGATCGCGGGCCCCTCGCGACAGGCAGCAGCATCACCACCACGGGAAGAGCTCGGTCCACTGGGGGAGGTTTCGCCGACGTTCTCGGCCTTTCTTCGTGATTCGGCAACGCAACAGTCCGGTGAGTCCAAGATTATTCACCGCGTCGAAACCCGTCGAAGATTCGATAAATTTAAGAGCCAGGGCACAGTTATGAGCATAAGGATCTGCGAGCCTCCCGCAGGGGTTAATTTAGTGTTGTGGCTAGAGGATGCGATTCGCGAAATACATGCTCTTGTTGTCAGCGGTAGCGAACCGACTGATATGATCGGTGTAGAGTTTCGATCTAATGCGTTCACGAGAGGTCCCGCGGGTATATCGTTTAGACCAGTAGCTGATTTTTATTTTGATCAGTTATTTAACGTTATAAATAGTGTCTCGCAGAGTGCTACCGGTTTCTCTATAGATGACTCGTTCGTTATTACGTGTAATATCGTGTCAATGCCGGTAGGATCGGGAAGAGCAAAAAAAGAATCTGGCGAAGAATTTTGGCAGAAAAGATCGGTGATAGGATTTAATAACAACGACAAGCTCTGTCTTCCACGGGCTATTGTAGTTGGTAGGGTCTATGCCGAGCGAGGGCAGATACGCAAGGGAGCTCTTAATAAGCTCTGGAATAACGTGCGGCGTGACAACTCTGCGCTTCAGAAAAACTTGGCAGAGGAGTTGGTGCGTGCCGCTGGAATAAACGTGCCGGATGCTGGTTGTGGTATACCAGAGATGCAAGCATTTCAGCAAGTGCTCGCATCTGATGGTATAGCATTAACTATATTCGATCGCGATTCATTCGGCAGTAACGAACCACCATTTTTTGATGGTACAGATATTGTCCGACGCAGGGTGCCAAAAGTTTTGCACAATATTTATTTAGTGCACGACAGCAGGGCCCACCACTACGGTCTTATTTTAAAGCTCCCCGCGGCTGCTGGCCGTTCGTTCTTCTGCACACCGTGCGGTGTAGCATATAATCGAGCTACAGGTCATCAGTGTGGGCAAAAGTGTCCTTGCTGCATGACCAGCCCACCGTGCGAATCAGACACCCCGAAAATTCGTTGCGAAGATTGCTTACGCTTCTTCCGTGGAAACGAATGTTTTACACGGCATAAAGCGGTCGGATCACATGGAGAACAGTCGCGGCTGTGTAACATGCTGCAGACTTGTCGAACGTGTTTGAGACAAGTCTACAAGAAAGACAGCTCGAAACACGAGTGCGGTATATTTTACTGCAAAACATGCAAAGCGAAGCGACCTGAAAACCACGAGTGTTTTATGCCCCCGTTGCGGCCTGCGACCAGAGCCGAGCAACCGGATTTGTTCATTTTCTATGATTTTGAAACGCGACAGGAACGAGCAATTGAAGGAGCACGGGACACGTATATGCACGAGGTTAATTTGTGTGTCAGTCAACAGCGTTGCACACAGTGCATCGACAAGGCTGATGATGTGTGGGATTGTACACTCTGTAGGGAGGACGGTGAAAAAATCTTTCGAGAAAACCCCTTGGCTGCTTTTGTAGAGTACGTTTTAAAAAAGAGAGCCTCAGTCAATCGAGTCATCTGCATCGCGCACAATTCGAAAGCTTTCGATGCCCAGTTTATTTTGAAGTACATCGTTGAAGTGAAGCATCAAACACCAAAATTGATCACCAACGGTACTAGTATAATGGAGATGCGGCTCGATTCAGTAAAATTTATCGATAGTCTAAATTATTTTCATATGCCGCTCAGCAAACTCCCAAAAGCCTTCGGCTTAGGAGAAACTCTTTTTAAGGGTACGTTCCCGCACATGTTCAATACGTTAGCTAACCAAGACTACAAAGGACCGCTCCCGCCCCTCAGTGCTTACTCACCCGACACAATGTCAGTCTCGGAACGAAAAACGCTGATTGACTGGCATACGAAGACTGCGACTTCTGGATACGTGTTTGAATTCCAGAAAGAGATCGTGAGCTACTGTCAAACAGACGTCACAATTCTTAGGAAAGCCTGCGCAGCGTTTCGTAGAATCTTTATCGCGAAAGGCGATGTTTGTCCGTTCAGCGAAGCCGTTACAATTGCCTCAGCGTGTAACAAAGTTTTCAGACGAAACTTCCTGGAAAAAAATAAAATCTCGGTTCTGCCTCGGAATGGATATCGGCGTTCCGATAAACAGTCCGAGGTCGCTATAGAGTGGCTGCTGTGGCAGGAGCATCTCTACGGTCGACACATCGAACACGCAGGGCGCGGTCGGGAGCGTAAATTACTCGATGGCACTCGCGTAGACGGCTACATCAAAACGGATGATGGTATCGAGCACGTTCTACAATTCCATGGCTGCTTTTTCCATGGCTGCGACAAGTGTTATACTGATCCTCGCAAACGCGAAGAGGAGTGGTACGGATGCACGCTTAACGATCGGTACATGCGCACATTAAACACTTCGGATCGTATAAGATCTCTCGGATACACGTTGCACGAGATCTGGGAGTGTGAATACATTCAACTAAAGAGTGGAAATCCTGCCGTTAACGCCGTTGTAAATGGACATCCGATTCTAATGGACCAGCCTTTGAACCCGCGAGATGCGTTCTTCGGTGGTCGCACGGGAAACACTCGAAGTTATTATGAAGTTAGTGGTTCCGAAAAAATTCACTACGCGGACGTTTGCTCTCTTTATCCGTACATCTGTAAGTACGGGCGCTTTCCAATCGGTCATCCCACCGTATACACGGCTGATACATGCCGCGAGATCGTTGGTCCGGATAACAATCTGGACAGCGTCGAAGGACTCGTACGATGCACAGTTTTACCACCTCGAAATCTCTACCATCCTGTGTTACCAGTACGCATGCATAATCGTCTAATGTTCGCGTTATGTCGAAAATGTTGCGAAGAGATGTACCAGGAAGCGTGCCCACACGAAAACGAGATTGACCGAGTTTTTGAGGGTACCTGGGTATCGTGCGAGCTCCAGAAGGCTGTCTCAAAGGGTTATAAAGTCCTGGCTATAAGCGAAATCTGGCAGTATGAGGTTGCGCAATACGCTCGGGATCACGCGCGCAAAGGTCTTTTCGAGGATTACATAAATCTGTGGCTTAAGGTAAAGCAAGAGGCCAGTGACTGGCCCGTAGAATGTACAACCGAAGAAAGCAAACTCGCGTATCTCAATAGTTTTCACGCGGCCGAGGGTGTACAATTAGATCGTGAGCGAATCGAGTCCAATCCGGGGTTAAGATCGGTAGCAAAACTCTGTTTAAATTCGTTCTGGGGCAAGTTTGGTCAGCGCGAAAACCTCCCAAAGACCGAGGTAGTAACTACTCGTCAAAGACTGTTGGAACTTTTATCCGATCGAAGCTGCGAGGTCAATAAAATTATCCACGTCAATGACGATGTGATGTACGTCTGTTGGGAGAAAAACGTTGAAAGTAGCGAGATAAACCCGAACGTCAACGTCGTGATTGCTGCATACACAACGGCTCAGGCTAGGCTGAAACTCTACACCTATCTCGAGCAATTAGATAATCGCGTCCTGTACTACGATACAGACTCATGTATTTATATAAGTACTGGTTCAGCCGAAGAGTATAATCCTCCTCTGGGAAATCTCCTCGGCGACATGACGAATGAATTGAAAGAATACGGATGCCCTAGCTATATCAAGCGGTTCGTCTCTGGTGGCCCTAAATTTTATGGATATCAGGTGCAGAAGGCCGATGGTAGTCAAGTCACGAATTGCAAGGTCAAAGGAATAAGTCTCAATTTTAAAAACGCGGAAAAGATCAACTTTAAATCTATTTGCAAGTTGATCAAAGAGTCAGGTACGAGCATATCTGTACAGTTTAGCGCCATCCGACGAACCGCTTTTCACCAGGTAGTCACACGGCAAGAATCGAAAACGTGTAAACCTGTCCTCGTGAAGAGGAGGCTTTGGGGTGAGCACGATTCTCTGCCGTATGGCTACTTGGTTTAATTCCGCTAGAATACATTTTTGTACATTTTTGTAAATATTTGTAAATATTTGTAAATGTTTGTAAATTTTCTAAAAATTTTGTATATTTGTAAATTTTGTGAATAAATATTCGGTTTTATTACACGTGGCGGGTATATGTGGGAACTATACCCGGACTTGTGGTGAGCCGTACGGGCCACTATATATATGTATATGTTGTATTAGGTTAATGTAAAATGTATATATTGGTTTATAATATTTTTTTTAAGAAAAATAAATTTAAACAAAAATTTTCTTGTAAATCGTGAAAAAGTTACTTTGCTTCTCCTAGCCCAATGAACGACCTCCTTGCGAACAAACTTATAGTCGTATGTATAACCGCGATTATACACTGTAAAGAGTAGCTCATTATTTACAGTGTAGACCGGTGCCACATACAGAAGGAGCTTATTTCGTATGTAGCTTTGCATGCGCGGCGGCGACGGTGGGGCTGTGGTGATGGCAGCGGCGGTCGCAATGGATAGTATTAGGAACATAATTTATAATCTAATATTTTATTCACTTTTATTTATGCTAATTTTTTTTTGTATTAGTTTCAGAACTAAATCCGCCAATCGTGAGGTTAAACGATAGTGTTGCAGAATTTTTGTGGGCAGACTTGGAGAATGAATCTGGATACCGCACCGACTCCTTCTAGCCAAATTAATTTTTACTTCTTAATTTTTAATTTTTATCTTAATTTTTAACTTTTTGATGTTTTTGTATATATCAAATAAATGTTGTGTTGTATATTTCTCTGTATATTTAATACCCCTCATACTCCTCGTTCCGTTCATTAGCCGATATGGATCCGCGCTGGAAGCACCCCTGGAAATCCATAATCGCCGGTCCTACAGGCTGCGGAAAAACATGCTTCGTAAAGAAGTTTTTAAAATATATTTCGAGCATGGCCGACGTAGAGTTTGCGCGCATTCTTTTTTATTATTCAGAGTGGCAAGACGGGTACTCCGATTATGGTAAAAATATCGAATTTTTAGAAGGTTTACCACAAAGCTCTGACATTGCCGGTGATCGTAGGCCAAAACTTTTAATTATCGACGATCTAATGCGCGAGTCTTCAAACGGTGAAATTGTAGACTTATTCACAAAGGGGAGTCACCATAAAAATATTAGCGTAATTTTTATAACGCAAAACATTTTTCATCAAGGCAGAGGTCAGCGGGATATTTCCCTTAATACTAATTATATCGTAGCATTCAAAAATCCTCGCGATCGAGCTCAGATCTCACATCTAGCACGTCAGATCTATCCCGAAGACCCGAAATTTTTACAAGAAGCTTACCACGACGCAACTTCGAAGCCCCACGGTTATTTGCTTCTAGATTTGAAACAGTCTACCCCTGATAATTGTCAATTCCGTACATGCATTTTCCCGGACGATCCGTACAATTTTGTGTACGTGCCGAAACGGGGCACAGGCGCTCGCTAATTTCTCAAGTATAAATACGCCGCAACGAATATACGAAGATCATTCGAGTCTCTGCTATGGCTCCAACAACAACGGCTAAAGCTTCGCTTGGGAAGAAGATTATAATCTTACTGCATGCTCTTTGCCATCTGGAGAAACATCAGCGCGATTCATTATTGCACAAGATAGATCGAAACGGTGTTCGATGTATTTGTGAGTGCGCGTTAAATACATTAAACGGTTCAGTCCCGTTGAAAAAGAGTGAACGAATAAAACTATCTAAATATAAAAAAATTTTGCGCCGTCTCGTAAATAAAACGGGTAGTTGGAAGACGAAAAAACGTGTGATTGTGCAAAAGGGAAGTGGATTCTTACTACCTCTTCTTCTTCCAATCATAGGCACTGTGCTGTCTAATATTTTCACCCGTAATTGACAAGATGCAGCACGCAAAGAAAATGGTTTTAGTACCTCAAGATGCTGTCATGCCATCGCGCGAGCAGATAGAGCAAACACGCTCCGTTCAAACACCAGGCACTACACTCAGTAGACTCGATGCCGAAATGGATGATATACTTCGTTCAGTAACTCCTGCGAACCAACGTGAAAAATGGAAACTTTACCAGCAAGTTTTACAACGCCACCAGTTTTTTGTCGACGAGGAGAGACGACCTAAAATTATCACAGCTTCGTCGGTCAGCGCGAAACCTACCGAGGAAATACCTGAGGAAGCTGCACAAGCAACTACTGAAGCTGAGAAAATATCTGACGAAGTTATTGTGGCTAGTGTACCAAAAACATATAGAAGACAAGCGGAGCAGTTATTGAATCATTTGCATGCCAGCTCCAACACCACTCTAACGTGGGATAAATCGGGAGTGGTCCATATCAACGGTGAACCAATAAAAGAATCGAATATTATAGATCTTGTAAATGATACTATGCGCCATAGAAAAACTGTGCGTGCCATTGGTCGCGAGCAATTTGGAAATGAACTCCGTCGTTTAGGGATCCCTCGTGAATTTATCGGTAATACAAGCCTATTGTATGAGAGTCTGACTCTCAACACACCTGTAAACTCTAGACGGAACGCGTCAAAGTCAAATCCCAATACACCGGATACAAGTCAGAATAGCTTAAATTTATCAGGCAGCAGACGCCGAACTCCTACTAGTGACTCAGTACGAGCGTGGAAAACATTGAAACTGTAATAAAAATATAATGGATTTATTAAAGAAGTTTTATTATGATCCTACGCATTACGCTGGATACGTCGGCGCCCCAAATCTAATTCATGCAGCTGATAAAGAAAAAATTCCTCGTAAAGACGTTGCTAACTGGCTAAGAACGCAGGATGCTTATACACTACACAGACCCATACGACGACGATTTCCACGCCGTCACTACACCGTGGATAATATCGATGACGTGTGGGAAGCTGATCTCGTTGATTTACGTTCTCTCAAAGATGAGAATGACGGCTCCGTTTATCTTTTAGTTGTTATTGATGTACTTAGTAAATATGCATGGGTTGAGACGCTGCGTGATAAAACTTGTGCAGAAACTACAGAAGGCTTCAAGCGAATATTGTCTAGGAGCAGTGGTCGAGCGCCCGTATGGCTACAGACCGATCGAGGCAAAGAATTTGTCGGTAGCGTTTTGCAGCGATTTTTGAAGAGTCGTGGAATAAATTTCCGAGTTGCCCGAAACCCCGATATCAAAGCCGCTATTGTAGAACGTTTCAACAGAACATTAAAGGAGCGGATGTGGCGATATTTTACACATAAAAATACACGACGCTATATCGATGTATTACAATCTATAGTCCAAGCTTACAATGATACAAAACACTCTACTATCAAGATGCAACCGGCGGCCGTGACTCTGTACAATGCGGCTATCGCACGCGCAAATATGGTGAAACGATACAAGCTGTGTCACAAAGTGCCTAAATACAAGGTCGGTGAGCTTGTACGCATTAGTAAAGCAAAGTCTGCGTTCGAGAAAGGTTACGAAGCACGCTGGAGCGAAGAAATATTCAAGATTCACAAGATTATTACAAATAGACAACCGCCCATATATGAACTGGTTGATTTGAACGACGAGGAAATTGACGGTTTTTTCTATGAAGAAGAATTAAGCGTTGTAGAGAAGGAAATTGAAACGGAAGAATTTTTGATTGAAAAAATTCTCAAGACTAAAGGGAAAGGTCATAATAAACAATACTTTGTTAGCTGGCGAGGATACCCCGAAAAATTAAATTCCTGGATACCTGCAGCAAATATAGTGAATAAATAGTAGCAAAAGTAAAAAAAAAATGAGAGATCAATTTTACCTTGTGCTACCGAGCAACAGTAGTATGAAGTACTACCCCGATAATACGGTGGCACACTATATAACACAGCTTCCAAAGCAATTGAAGATGTCTGGAGAATGGGCTGTAGCCTTAACAGAAATTCAATTTCCCCGTACGTTTCTGCATGTAGATGAGATAAATAAAGCTGATGGTGGGACGTCTCCAATAACAGCTCTTAGTAACCAATATCAGTGGGTTAAGATTAACAATAACCGTAACCCAAAAAAGACTATCATACCACTGAGCCCTTCTACACAGACGACTACCCCGCAAGATAATACTACCGATACAGCCACGCGAAAATATACTAAGCATCCGAAAACGCACAAAGTTATAATTCCTGCTGGACTCTACGCCAGTGTGAAAGCACTAATCGACACCATTAATAAAACAGATGTATTCAAAGAACATATCTACCTTGAATATAATGAGGATATTGGCGGGATTGTAAGCTTGAAACGAGTACCTGATACCTGCGTTGTAGATAAGTGTATACTTCCACATCTTATATGTCTTGATGATAAACTTTCTAAAGCTTTAGGTTTCGAACCCGGAAAAATTATGGATATTCATAAACAATCGGTATTTACCGCAAATTATCCTGCTAATTTATCGCTATCGCTTCCTGATAAACTATTCGTATATACAGATATATGTGAAAATTATATAACCGGCGATGCTCAGACACCTCTGTTACGCATCGTACCTGTAGATAATACAAATTATATTTATGGGTCTACGCAAACTAAATCATTCTCCCCGCCAATTTACATACCTTTATTACGGACTGAATTCGGCGCGATCGAGATAGATATAAGGACCGACACTGGTAAACCTGTACCATTCCAGAGTGGAACGTTGACCGCTACATTACATTTTAAGCGTATACGATAAAATATTTCGCTATGGATCGATATATTGATCATTACGAGAGCCAGATCGGCGGCGGTGTTGATCGTGTTTTCATTGGGGCTCCCTATCAACGAGGCCATGGTCTAGGAAGCTTTCTCAGTGGTTTATTTCGACGTGCATTACCATTGCTCACTCGTGGCGCTCGCGCTGTCGGAAAAGAAGCGCTACATGCTGGTATGAATATATTGGGTGATGTTGCGCACAACACTCCCTTCAAAGATTCATTCAGAGCCCGTATGACCGAGAGTGGGAGAAATTTGAAGCGCAAGGTCGACGAAACATTTGAGAGTCTCATGCAGGGTTCAGGATATAAAATACAGGACCGCTCGCCACAGCATCATTCGTTGTTTGGTCACGCTGGCCCTCACATCGGTACTCCTACACTTAGAGCTCTAAAATATACTAAAATTCGTAAGCCTAGAAAAGCTGCGAAGAAAAAGAAAAAAGTTTCAACCGATAAGCGCAGTAAGAAAAAAGGACATAAAACAACAAAGTCTAAGAAAAAGGCAACTAGAAAAACTAAGAAGACTAAAATTGTTAAGCGTAAAAAACGCACCGTTGCAGATATATTTGGATAAATAGCCAAACAAAATGTCTTTCTTACACGCCCACTCTTGTGAGTGCTTGAAATCAGAGTTGGATTTATTCACGCTTCCACCGACGCAGACGAGTATAGAAGGTTCTCAAGGAATTCACTATAAGCCCATTTCTTCACTGACAGATGAGGCGCCCATTGAATTTGTTGTCCCCGGGCAGGGTGATGAATACATTGATCTAGCCCATACTATGTTAAACTTACGTGTTAAGCTACAACCCAGAAACGGTGCAGTTGACGCTCATGATAGAGTAGCACCTGTTAACAATCTACTGCATTCATTGTTCAATCAACTAGATGTGTCATTCAACCAGAAACTTGTATCGCCCTCGAATAATGCCTATGCATATCGAGCATACATCGAATCGCTACTGACTTATAAGGCTTCAACAAAAGCCTGTCAGCTCGGTGCCAGTATGTGGATAGATGATACTTCGCCATATTTCAACTCTCAACCAGTTTCTACGGCCCCGCCAGCTGAGGGTAGAGCAGCCGCTGTGCAAGCGAACGAAGGTCTAGCTGCGCGGCAGGCTATGATGGCGAATGGTAAAACGGTAGACCTTACCGGATATCTACATTCTGATATCTTCAATCAGGAAAAGTTTTTACTCAACGGTGTTGAACTACGCCTTCGTCTTATACGCTCGAGAGATGCTTTTTGTCTTATGGACGCGTCTGGACGGATTATACAGTGCATATAGTCGACGCCAGTCTCATTGTTCGACGTGTTAAAATTAGTCCGGGTGTTTTACTGGCACATGCAAAGGCTTTGAGTAGAGGAACGGCTAAATACCTTTTTACTCGGGTAGAAGTGAAACCATTTACTATTCATGCAGGTGTTCATGGTGAAACACTCGATAATGTTGTACTTGGTCAGCTTCCGAGACGGATCGTACTGGGCTTGGTCGATAATCGAGCTTTCAATGGAGATAGAACTATGAATCCATTTAATTTTCACCACTACTCATTAAATTTTTTATCCCTGTACGTAGACGGTGTACAGGTACCTAGGAAGCCTTTGCAACCTGATTATCATGAAGGCCTTTACACGGAGTCCTACCATACTCTAGTTTCTGGTACTGGAATACTCTGGGATGACGATAGTTGTGGCATAACAAAAGAAGGGTATCCATTCGGTAACTGTCTATACTGCTTCGATTTAACGCCCGATCTTTCTGCCGGGCGAGCTGGTCACTGGAATCTTGTGAAACACGGCAGTGTGCGTGTAGAAATACGTTTCAAGACTGCTTTGACGAATACTGTAAATTGTATTGTATACTCGGAATTCGATAATGTCGTCGAGATCGACGCTTCCCGACAGGTCATGGTAGACTTTTCGGGGTAAGCCTGCGTGCTTACATAATACTATAAGACTAGTAAATATTATTATTGGGTATTGTGTGTTACACCGATCCCCTAAGGGTTACGGGCTCCTTCACTTTCTTCCTCCTCCTTTCTTATCCGCGGTCGCCGGTTCGATTCTTGGGCCCGGAGCTTCGTCGCGCCCCGTCAGGTGTCAGTAATCCCGGACATACGGATATAGTCGTAGTTCGTACGTCCTATCTCCGGAGCTATGTCCCCGTCCGTTTTCCTTTCACCTACGGGCCTTCAGTCTCGGGAATCGAACCCGCGACACCTTTTCCCAGTCTTTCGGTTTCCCATACCGAGGCGCTGGTCCTTTCCTCTGGACCTACTATTATAGTGGGTTCCGAACCACTTTTTCGCAGATAAAAACACCACAGAAAATTCTTGGTGCTTGCCGGGAATCGAACCCGGGCCTACTGCGTGTGAAGCGCGCGCCGAGACCACTCGGCCACGCTCACCCTTCTAGTAAATATTATTATATTATAGGGATTGTAAGGTTTTTTTTATAAATAAAAATATGTAAACACAGAATTAAGCAGATTTATGTTTTTATTCGATTTTTAATCTCTCAAAAGCCTCCACTAACTCCCGCATCTCCTCATCATCATTTTTCACGTTGTCATATCCTTTTTCCGTCGCTTTCGATTCTTCTACTACTTTTTTCTTCTTCTGCATCTCCTCTGCTGCTTCGGTTCTTTTTCGCTTTTGCGTGTCGACCTTTTTGTTGCGCCGGGGACAATTCTCGTGGCTGCATTCACCGGGCTGCTGTAACAAATGAATGCATATATTTAAAGAAACGACTTTTATTATTTCGTGTTTTAATTACACAGCTGAGTATTACTCACCGATGCACGCAATTGCCGTCGCCTCTCACGAGCGAAATATTGGCGTCTCCGGATAAACCATATTTTTGGAGGTTGTTTTGGATGCTGCCTCCGTTTGTCCCGGCGTGTTGTAGACTTCGTCCTCGAGTACTGCACCCAGCCGTGCCTAGTCCGTTCTTCCACACGTGCGCCTCTCTGTTGGACTGCCTGGTTACGTCTTGTGAATACCTCCACAGATTTTCCTCTTCGGTGGACCATTTTTTTTTTGGATGTATACCGTAGGAGAATTATTTTCCAACTGAACACTCAGCGTTTCCCGTTCAAACAGCAGGACTCGTACAAGGTGTAGCCGCAAGTGGGGGTTGCTCGAACGGACTGTCTATGTCACTTTTCGCCTCAGCTATTTGTAAGTAGGCGTCTCAAGGGGTTGGGCCCCTACAGGATCAGAAAAAGTCAACCTGACGAATTAGAGACACACCCCCGCTCATCCCCGCCACCGCCAAAAACTCTTAAATGCATCTGCACCACTCATCGGTAGTACACAGCGATCCTTCGACAGTAGCGGTTGTACTTACTGAAGCATAACATTTTTGACCAGAATGGACTACGTCATCGATATTCAAGGGTTTTACGATAAGGAAGACTGCTTTATAGCTAAAGAAGTAGCTGTCGTTACGCTCGACAAAGAGTACGTCGGCCATTGGATCACTGCTCCAGCATACGTTTTCACGGATCTCCCGAGATCGGTGCGCGCAAAGAATAATTGGACGACCCGCCATCATCACGGTCTGGAGTGGTTCGAAGGAGACGTAGGACTCAGAACACTACACGCAAATCTTCGACAGATCACACGGGCTGCTGGAACCATTTATACTCGCGGGCATGAAAAAGCGAAATATCTGCAAAATGTCACAGCTCGGGAGATAAAAAACCTCGAGGAAACGGACTGTCCATCATTCAACGATCTGCCTTCCTCGGCGCAAGTCTGTCTGCATCACGGACTCTTAAATAGACCTCAGCTATCTTGCGCTTTGAACAACGCTGTAAAATTAAAGGAGTGGATTCTTCGCGACGTACCTCCTACAGCCACGCGGCTACAACAGTCCGACTTCTCACCTGAACCTGTGAATCTGAAGAAGCAACGCGACTGTTACTCTCCAGTCGTAACAAGTGATGAATACGATCCAGATTGGCCAGGCATTGCAGGGCTTACACTCTAAATTCTCGAGAAGTGTTCATGCAGCCGATCAGATTCCAACTCTGTTAACGAGACCGACAGCCCTTGTTGTGAACACTGATGACCACACGCGCCCTGGAACACATTGGGTCGCAATCTACATCGATGGCCGAGGACGCGGATCGTATTTCGACAGCTACGGCATTCCACCGCTTATACCAAGCCATATCCACCGTCTACGTAAGAACTGCACCCACTACCGATGGAATACCAAGCAGATTCAAAGCCTCTCTTCAAATGTGTGTGACCAGTTTTGTATTATGTTCCTTTATCATATGTGTGGCGGGGGATCTCTACTACAATTCCGGAATCTTTTCACCGCCGATCTCAAACAAAACGATCGAATCGCCGCAAGATTTCATAAACGTATAATGAGTAAGCTGACGACTGCTACGAAAAACATTAATAAACACTCTGGGAAATCGTTAACTGGACGCGGAGTCTGTGTTAAAAAATTTGTTCGACGCTGCTGCGCTAGACTGAATAATTTTTGAATTTGTATATATTTAAAATTGTAAAACTAGATTTAAGAATAAAAATGAAAATTTTATTGTAAACATTTTTAAACGAGATTATTTTTACTTACCTGCCCTCCAACGATTCATCTATTTCCTAAATAAACTGAAAAAATAAAAGAAAAAAAAAACCATTTCTCCACGCGGGAAACGAACTCGTACTTTCAACGAAAACGCTACTTGAGTTCACCGCCTTAGACCGCTCGACCAAGCTAGCTCTCGTAACGCATCGAGCTACCCTCGAGAAACACAATACGCGCAGGAGAAAGAGAGATGGGGATACGCTGGGGCCCGACGCTAGCCAGCTCTTGGAAAATCCAAGATGGCGCGACTCGACGGTACACCGTCACCAGCTCTCCCTGACCACCCTCTACCACCCTCCTAGCAGGCCGCGGGGGAGGGAAGGGAGACAACCACCCTCGCACCGAACAGCTGGGCCTAGCGGCCCGGCAGCACCCCCCACCGCCGACTCACCGACGGCGGCCATCTTTACTCAAAGGTACTGACGAAAAGTGACCCCCACCACTGCCCGCCCGACGGCGGCCATCTTTACTTATAGCTACTGACAGTTTTCATCCCCACCACAGCCGACGGCGGCCATCTTGAAAAAATACCTATAGGTTGTGACGTGGTGCGTCACAAGCCCTCCCCAGCGTGGCTCGACGTCCCACCACTCACCTGAAAAAATAAACTAGGATTAGAACCTATCATTTAAGCAACGAATTGAATTATTGTTAAACCTTCCCCTCGACTTACCCTCAGTCCCTGCCACCCTGACAGTCCCTTGACTCACTCACCGAAGCCCTCGCAACCCACTGAAGGCTCGTCGCAGCCTCACCGCAGCACCACGAAGACTCACCGCAGCACCCCGAAGACCATCACAGCCATCGCAGACACCCGAAGACTCCACCAACGACCAGATTGACCTCGCCAGGCCCAGAATCCGCCTACAAAAATTGCCAACCGACCGGGAATTAAAGCCTGGTACGGCAGCCAGGCACTAACCTCAAAACAAACCCCGACAAACTGATGCTCTGCTTCCACACCGTCGTCCGTCCCTTGGAGGCCACAGCACCGAACACTCCACCCGTCTGACCCGTCATGGACAGCCCGGAACCCGACGACACACTCTCGGCTCGAAATAACGAGTGTAAACCGACGAGCTGTGTCGTGCGGGTAAACACCGTAAAATTGCACTCGAGCTGTCAGTGCGATACTTCGTCCGAGCGCCGCGAGGAACCAGCACCTCCCGGCGTGGAGAATAGTCGGCGATCGATAGGCCAATCGATGCCGAGGATGCGCGCGCCGAGCGTCGCGACAGGTCTTCCGTCTCGACGAATATTCGCAACCGGCCGCAGCCAATTACGACGCCCACCGCCCAGCTAGTCCCGAGATGGACCAATCGATTTTCGCCGCAAAATCGCAAATTGCAAGACCGACCCTGAGGTCGGAGAAGAAGCCGGAAACGGCATGGTTTTCTTCACTTCGAGCCACGGCGTGTGAGAGAGCGAGTGTGTGACAGGCAAGCGAAATATTTTTGAGAAAAGTTTTTGGAAATTATATCGACCCGGCAAGCCACGTTATACCCGACTCCTGTATGGAGAGTTATTGTACCGATTTCGACGAGGATTGTACGCCCACGGACACGATTTGGACCAAAAACTGTGAATTATATCGACCGGAACTAATAAGGAATATCGAACGGATTGATTGAGAGCGTGATCGCACGGATTCTTTTGTAAGCGACACGAAGTGTAAGCGACAGGTTGAGTGAGTACACTTTGAGTTTCCCAGCCCCATTTCGACCCGATCGACTGTCCCATTTCCCACATCCCCCCCCCCCCCCCCGAAAATTTACCCGTCACCCCCCTGGTAATTTTAAGGATTTCTTTGATTGTATAAAATTCGACCGCCGATCACCGGCTGCCACGTGCGCCGGCATTTTGCTCCATATTTTTCGTGCGCGTGAGTGGTGGCGATCGCGAAAATTTACAGCGCGCGACCGTTAGCGTAATTTTCCCCCGTTCTCCCCGAGACTGTAAAATCGTTCATAATATCTATTTTTTTTGTGATTATTGAAATTTTGCGTATTTTTTTTCCGTGCCGAGGTAATATTGTCAAGAAGCCCTGGACAGTGCCTGCGGCCTGAGAAGTCTCATTCCCCTCCCTCCCCCGTTCCCGCTAGCCGAGTGACGTGAAAATTTAATAGATTTTGTTTCTCTTGTTTTTGGTTTGTTTTGCACTCGATTAACTAAATCGAGCGCCGCGGTGCTACACCGATACAGTAGCTGGCGTCCAAAAATCCGTGATTGTTCCCCGAGCTTTGAGATTTTTTTGAGTTGCTAACGCAAGACCAGTATTGTGTAGAATCTCCACCGGCCAGCCCCTCCTCCCCTCCCCTTCCCTGCGATTGACCCTGCGAGTTGCCGTCCCGGCGATTACCGTAAGCCAGAGTATTTGCGTAAGTCTTGTTATTGATTAATTTTTCAATTTTCTCTTTTTTTTGCGCTTAATAATTTTCCGACCATTACATTTTGCCCAAGTATTAATTATTGTCCGACCTTTGTATTTCGCCCTGCGTAGTCATTATTTTTCTTTTTCGACCTTAGGATTTTCCCCCGCGTATCAATTACTTTTTTTTGACTTTTGTATTCTGCCCAGCGTTAACGATTTTTCTATTTTCTTATCTCCCCCCCCCCCCCCCCCCCCCGAGTACTGAGTATTCTTCTATTTTTTTTCTATTTTCCCTGCGTAGTGATTATTTTCGTTTTTTTTTCTTATCACCTCTGAACTCGTTGCCCTCCGCTCTTATTTTTTTTGTGAATTGGTTATCATTATTGTTATTGCGACCCTCCCTTTTATGACCATTGTTGAGACTGCCTATTATTTTGTTAACATTTATTGAACACGTATTATTATCATTAAAAGTCATTTTTTTCACCTTGCTACACAACATACTGGAGTGTTATTTCCCCCTTCTCCCCGCCATATATTTCCCCGAGTTGTCCCGTTTGGAAACGTCAAGGACCAGGACGCACCGTCACAAGGTACTGTAGTCTACTTGTATATGAAAAAATATATATGTATTGAAAAATACAGAACAAATATAATTTATGAAGCATACTATTGTTGACATCATCTGTTACAACTTGAGTTGAATCCTTCGTGATCGATGATGGTTGTCGATTACCATCGATCAACGAAGTCGACGTTTTATTGGGCCTCGTTCTATTCAGTGAGGATCCAGAAAGTTCCTGCTCGTACCTATTACTGACAGTCTTATTATTAAGCAATTTTTTCGGAGTTATCGGATTCGGATTCGGATATCGGATTCAGTATAGGGATGTGCACGAACGTGTTCGAGCCTGTTCGAGTCATGCCCTGGCGACTCGGCACTCGCTGGAGCTTAAGCTCGAGCGATTGCCAACATCAAGTTAACCAAGCTGCTCGAGACGTTCGAGACGTTCGAGGCGTACGAGACGTACGAGACGTACGAGACGTACGAGACGTACGGGACGTACGGGACGTACGGGACGTACGGGACGTACGGGACGTACGGGACGTACTAGACGTACTAGGCGTACTAGACGTACTAGACGTACTAGACGTACTAGACGTACTAGACGTACTAGACGTACGGGACGTACTAGGCGTACTAGACGTACTAGACGTACTAGACGTACTAGACGTACGGGACGTACTAGGCGTACTAGACGTACTAGACGTACTAGACGTACTAGACGTACGGGACGTACTAGACGTACTAGACGTACGGGACGTACGGGACGTACTAGACGTACTAGACGTACTAGACGTACTAGACGTACTAGACGTACTAGACGTACTAGACGTACTAGACGTACTAGACGTACTAGACGTCCTAGACGTACTAGACGTACTAGACGTACTAGACGTACTAGACGTACTAGACGTACTAGACGTACTAGACGTACTAGACGTACTAGACGTACTAGACGTACTAGACGTACTAGACGTACTAGACGTACTAGACGTACTAGACGTACTAGACGTACTAGACGTACTAGACGTACTAGACGTACGGGACGTACGGGACGTACGGGACCGTACGAGTCGTTCGTAAGTCTCGAGAGTCTCGAGACTCTCAAGGGTCTCGAGAGTCTCGACACTATTGAGACGCTCGAGATGTTTAAGGCGTTTGAGACAGTCTAAACACTCGAGACTCCGTCTAGCTAATGAACTTATACGGTCCAGCTGTCTGCACCCAGAAAAAAAAATTATTTGACGGGCGCCCCGCAAATAAATATTTCTTTGATTAAAATAAATAATTATTTAAATTAATATATTATTTTTATATAAAATATGTTATGCCGCAGAACTCAGGTAGCTAGTCTGGGTTCTGTGCGCGAGCCGTTAGCTCGGAAGGTTGGGGATGCGCTCAGTAAAGGGTTGGAACCCAAGTGAAGTACAACTGTAGATTTATTCAATTAACAATATTTATTTAACAATTTATTTTTACGTTTAACAAACATATATATGACAAGAGTTTTACAAGGGTTGCATTGTTATTCTCTACATAACAATGCCTACGAGGAACCGCCGATGAAGGTTCTCTGGATGCCCGAACAGGGTCTGATTAACGCTCAACTTGGCGTTAATTTACCCCTTGGTAAAACCCCACTTGACGCTTTATTATTGCATCTATTTACGCTTGATTAGTACACCGTATGGATATTACTCTATTTATGTGTTATCCACTGATACTTTAGTTTAGCTATTTACGCTCTGTTTATGCTTACATTTGTCCCTTAGAATTACCAATCGCAGTACACTTTGTCCACTTGATACACCGACTGGATTACCGTCTCTCGTGCGTTAATCCTTCGCGATAAGGGTCCAATATTCGCACAACCTACTTATCGCGTTTGAGCTTCGCTCGTATGGTGTATCTGTAGTCAACCGTAAGAATCAGGAGTTCCGAAGAGACTGATGAGTGTCTGCTCTCGATCCCTTATATACGAATAAGAGAGCAGGCACGTCAGCTCAATATTGTTTAGATGTTTATGGTTTACTTTATTTCTGTAAACAATTATTTTTCCAAATCGTCGCTTCTTCGAGAACGGGATTTGGAGCATGTTTTTATTTCAGCATATGTGACACGGTAATTCTCGAGTCGATGCTCTAATTACCGAGTCGCCCGCGATTGCTTAACGGCTGACTCAGGTTTTTGGTGGATTTCGTTGCAGCGAAACGAAATCCGTCTAGTACGTCTAGTACGTCTAGTACGTTGCATTTGAATCGGAAAAATTTTGAATAAAATTTGAGTTACAAATATGAGAAAGATTGAATTGAAAATAAGTAAAATATGTATTCAAAATGGACATCAAATTTGTTTTAGAAATAAAGCGGTCATTTCGTTTCAAAATTGAAATTTTATGAAACTTAACCATTATATCTGATAACTTACCGTGAAGGTGGAGCTAAGAATCAACATAGCCTTCAAATATTCCGAATACGGTTTTTCCCTGCAACGGTTTTATATACAATAAAAAACCAATTGTGGGGCTCACTGAGTATTCGATCAAGGATTTATACATAGGGGAAGCGGGACAAAACGGGGCAAAAAATCGGGATGTATCGAAGGGGCAAAATGGCCGAAACAATTGGGATGTCTCGTTGGGGCAAAACGGGACAAAAAATTAAAACGTATCGATGGGACAAAACGGGGCAAAAAATCGGAAAGTATTGATGGGGCAAAACGGGGCAAAAAATCGGGAAGTATCGAAGGGGCAAAACGGGGCAAAAAAATTGGGATGTCTCGATGAGACAAAACGAGGCAAAAAATCAAAATGTATCGATGGGTCAAAACGGGGCGAGAAAATCGATATCTGTTGAGACGTTGCTCAAGTCCGCTCGCCTCCAAAACCCTTTTGGAGCACGGCGGAGAATCGGAGCAGCGACGAGGACCGCGAGAAACCGAGCGCCTCGGTAAGGTAGAGCGCACGACAGACCGGCGCATACCCATGGAGTCGACGGCCGAGAACCGCCTATCTTACCCCGAGACCCAGCGCGCATTTTGGAGCACGCGCCTGTCACGCAGCGATTGCGTCAGCCGCGCGTGATCACCGGTGGCGCGGAAAGAGGGGCCGATTGACGTCACATTGACGTCACGCGGCCAGGAAGGGGACACAGATTCGGGCCGTGCGCACCCGGCGCTCGGATATAAAAGGAGACCCGAACGCATGGAAACTCACTCTTAGCTGAACGGTGACTTCGCTCACTACTAAGATTCCCTTCCATCAAGCATCGGCAACTTTCTTTGGGGACAAAGATAACTGCTGCTGTCTTGATTACCCCTTTACCTGAAATACAGCGTCGGCGACTTCTCTCGGGGACGGGAGTAACTGCTGCCGTCTGTGAGCCCTTCCTCTCTGAAAAATACAGCGTCGGCGACTTCTCTCGGGGACGGGAGAGACTGCTGCCGTCTGTTTCCCCGGGCAATTTTTTTTTTCTTATATTTATATATATTTCCTTTTTTGAATTTATATCTCGGCGGATTTAATAATTTTTTTTTGTACCAACGATTTGGACTGTAATTAAAATAAAACAAAAATATTTAATTGACGTCAAATTTCGTCTCGAATTTTTATTCCACAGCACCTGCCCTCACAAGATTAACAAGTGAGCAAAGAACTCACATAACGTCGCTTTTGGAGCAGAGAGTTGTAAGCCTCCAAAAGTGATACGATACACTGTCGATGGGGCAAAATGGGGCGAGAAAATTGGGATGTATCAATGGGTCAAAACGGGGTGTAACAGAATGGCAATGCGGGTATAAATGATTCGAGTAACTCCGAGGTGGTCTATTGTTCGATGATTTATTAGAATCGCAGCAATGAATTAAGGAGAGCCGTTCCGATGTACCGTTCCGTGGTTCGAGCTGGACTAAAGTGAAGCAGGCGTCAAGCTTAGGGCCTGACGCACGCTTCACCGAGGAACAAAGTCGCCACGGACTGTCGCGACGCCCGCGATAAGGCCCTTCTCACGGCTCTAAGCCGTGCGGCCGGATGCCGATAACCCGGGAGGGCTTCTGCGTATTAAAACGCAGCGGAAAAATAATACCGCGAATAAAGGAAATAATATCGGTGCGAAAGAGGCTGGAGCCGTTACACTCCCCCTCCAGAGAAAACGATGCCCTCGCATCGGATGTTAAACCGAACATACATTTAATAATTGTTGTTAAGTGTGATTCTATATAAATGGAAAGTTTTGGGGGTTTTTCTTTTTGTTTCTAAATATTTTCATTTTTGTGTGAATGTGTTATGTTTTGTGTTTGTTTTTTTTTTTTTAATATTTTATTTCGCTGGTTGTTGGTTCGATAATTGCTGGAGATTTAAAGGTTCTTGATTGTTGTCCGAATTGGTTTAGTCCTTGGTTTTGTATTTGTTCCGGTACACTCTCGTTGTTGAATATATGTTTGGTGGTGAATGTTGGTATCTATGCTGATCTGTAACAATCTAAGAAAACTGTTATTTGTTCGTGTTAGTGGGGATGGTTTGGTTAAGTTGGATGGGATTAATTTTTGGTATTAAAATGGTAGGAGAGATACAAAAATGTTGTCCTGTTTTGTTTGTTGATGATGTCCGATTATTGTTTTCCCTTTTCTTCGTGTATTTATTCTCTTTTTGGTGTTATGGTTTTTGTGCTTTCCTTATTGTTTGTTTGTATCCCTTTTGTTTTCCTAAAGTTCCTCTCTTTTTTGGATATATCGGTTATAAATTTTGAATTTTTTTTTTTGTATTACCTGTAACATTCTAATGTCTGATTAGTGGTAGTTAGTGGGTTGGACATGTTATTTGCATTGGTTTTTCTGGTAGAAGATGAAAGTTGTTTCTGGATGTGGATAAAATGGTTAACACATATATTGATAGTATAAAAGCATAGCATATATATATAAACTGGCCAAAAAGTCTACCTTTTATTATTTATTTATTATATATTTACCAAAAAATTTACGTTTTAGTTGAGAATGAGAAATAGGCTAAAATGAAATATTAATATTCCCAAAGGAGTTATTGAGTGTGTTGTACCCCGGGTACCTCGATACTCCGATTATTGCGGCAACGCCATTGCGCAATAATCGAAGTATGCAACGACTCGCGACAAGCACACGTCGTTGTGAAATAATAATAAAATCACTGAAGTCACCGTACTGTCAAGTCAGCATTTAGGCAATTGCGCGCGATTCGGTAATCGGAGCATCGGCTCGGTAATTGCCGAGTCAGTTATAATGCAATCAGAGCATCTCCAAATTCTGTGTGAAGGTAGAGAAACTAGAGCGATATTCGATTGCAAATATCGGGGACATAAACAAGATAATGTAGAACACCAAAATGCAAGCAATATTAAGCAGACGTGCCTGACCCCCTTATACGTATATAAGGGAGAGCAAGCAGGCACTCATCAGTTTTTGAATTAGTTAGTCAGTCTGAACCGAAGACTCTTCAGAACTCCCGATTCCGTGCGGTGACGACGGGTGTTATAATTACGAGCAAGGGCTCGTAATACGGTAGTACGGTACACTACCTGCGCATACCCATAACCGAGCAAGTGCTCACAGTCCAGTAGTAAGCGACGCAACTGAATCATAGACGTTCAAAGCCCTTCACGGGAAGGCAAGTGTACGAGGTAATCAAATAGATAAAACTCTTCCACGGGAAGATAAGTATTTAAAGTGTATTCAAAGTGTATTCGAAGTGTATTCGAAGTGAGCAAATAATTGTATCAAGAGCAATAAACCTTCTAACAATAAATCTAGCGAGTATAATTCACTTAGGTTCTAACCCTTAACTGGATACATCCCGAATCTTACGAGCCAACGGCTCCCCGCAGAACCCAGGAAACCTGACTGAGTTTCTGCGGATATAACAAGTGTATAAAAAGTGTTACTCTTTTTCGTTTTTTTTTGCTTCAATGCACGCGTCGCAGAGCGTGTCTCAGACATTGTATATGAACATCTGCTTTTTTTATTAGACTGTCTCAATTTTATTCTTCTCTCTTTTTTTATCTTCCGTTTTTCTCATTTTAAGATTTATTTTTAAAAATTTTTAGTTGAATGGTTTGATGTATGATCGAATTAAATGAGAATAGATATATATACATACGGGTTAAATTTATGAATAAGTATATGGGAGTTATGCGTATATTTGTATTTGTAGTCCTGATTTGTTTACAAGGTAGTCTATTAGTGTGGTCTATAATATTGTGTATTGGTTCGAGAAAAAAAAACTTGCAATTTTGTGTCGTTCTCTTAAATGCTTTGGTGGCTCGTTTTTTTGCCTACATTCTGCTTTCTAAATTTTTCCTGTGTATCTGTCTTTCTATTTTATTATTATTATTTTTGCTTCCTCATAGAGGAAGCTTTGTTTTCGTAAAAAAAAAAAAATTGAGATTTTAATGTCAGAATACTTAAAATAGTCTAAAACGTCGAGAGATATGATTTTTAGCTGGCGTCCGGATGTATGTGTGTGTGTATGTGACAGAGATGCATCGTTTAAAATGACTATAACTCGGAAATGGCTTGAGATAGCAAGTTGAAATTTGGTACACTAGTAGAGCGATCACGTCGCTTCGTTCAGTGCTATTTTCGTGAACATTGAGGCCCAAATGGAGATTTTATGCGATTTTCAATTTTTTGGAAATTCTCTGTGGTAGCTCTAACTTGCGTAAATTTGGAGCAATCGTCCTAAAACTACACATAAATATACTATTTTGGTCAAAGACCTTTGGTATTGAATTTGGTGAAAATCCATCAAAGTGGTAAGATTTTATGGGATTTTGAGTTTTTTGAGTTTTTTGAAAAATTACTAAAAACCGTGTAATTCGAGTAAATATGGAGGTATCGAGCTGAACTTTGATACGGGAATGGGAATGACACTATACAATGATTCGTATGAAATTTGACGAAGATAGATCGAAGCGTTTAGATTTTATAAAATTTTCAAATTTTTCGAAAAAATGTATATTTTACTGTTGATGAGAATTTCTGCATCAAATGTGGTTCTAACAGTAATATAATTGGGATATTAAAGTTAACGGTGTGGCTATTCGCACCCTTTTCGTGCCTCGTGCCTCGTGCCTCGTGACTCGTGACTCGTGGCTCGTGCCTGATTTTACTCCAAATAGCGTTAAAATGTACTTCGTCTTTCGTGCCTCGTGCCTCTTGCCTCGTACCTTGTACCTTGTAGCATAGTGTTAAAACGTTCTTCGCCGTGGCTCGTGCCTGGTATTATTCCGAATTGCGCAAAAAAATGTCCTTCGTGTCTCGTGGCTCGTGGCTCGTGGCTCGTGCCTGATATTAGTCGGAATGGCGCAAAAAATGTTCTTCGTGTCTCGTGTCTCGTATCTCGGGTGTATTACTTAGCACATGCTTAAAACGTTCTTCGTGACTAGTGTCTCGTGCCTCGTTTTTTCAGAATAGCGTTCAAAACTACTTCTTCGTGGCGCGAGAAACAAAGCTCGAGGCTCGTGCCTCGTACCTCGTGCCTTGTGCCTCGTACCTTGTAGCATAGTGTTAAAACGTTCTAGTTCGTGGCTCGTGGCTCGTGGCTCGTGCCTGGTATTAGTCGGGATGGTGCAAAAAAATGTGTTTCGTGTCTCGTGTCTCGTATCTCGGGTGTATTACTTAGCACAGAGTTAAAACGTTCTTCGTGACTTGTGTCTCGTGCAGAACAGCGTTCAAAACTACTTTTTCGTGTCGCGTGTCCCAAAGCTCGAGGCTCGAGGCTCGAGGCTCGTGGCTCGTGGCTCGTGGCTCGTGGCTCGTGGCTCGTGGCTCGTGGCTCGTGGCTCGTGGCTCGTGGCTCGTGGCTCGTGGCTCGTGGCTCGTGGCTCGTGGCTCGTGGCTCGTGGCTCGTGGCTCGTGGCTCGTGGCTCGTGGCTCGTGGCTCGTGGCTCGTGGCTCGTGGCTCGTGGCTCGTGGCTCGTGGCTCGTGGCTCGTGGCTCGTGGCTCGTGGCTCGTGGCTCGTGGCTCGTGGCTCGTGGCTCGTGGCTCGTGGCTCGTGGCTCGTGGCTCGTGGCTCGTGGCTCGTGGCTCGTGGCTCGTGGCTCGTGGCTCGTGGCTCGTGGCTCGTGGCTCGTGGCTCGTGGCTCGTGGCTCGTGGCTCGTGGCTCGTGGCTCGTGGCTCGTGGCTCGTGGCTCGTGGCTCGTGGCTCGTGGCTCGTGGCTCGTGGCTCGTGGCTCGTGGCTCGTGGCTCGTGGCTCGTGGCTCGTGGCTCGTGGCTCGTGGCTCGTGGCTCGTGGCTCGTGGCTCGTGGCTCGTGGCTCGTGGCTCGTGGCTCGTGGCTCGTGGCTCGTGGCTCGTGGCTCGTGGCTCGTGGCTCGTGGCTCGTGGCTCGTGGCTCGTGGCTCGTGGCTCGTGGCTCGTGGCTCGTGGCTCGTGGCTCGTGGCTCGTGGCTCGTGGCTCGTGGCTCGTGGCTCGTGGCTCGTGGCTCGTGGCTCGTGGCTCGTGGCTCGTGGCTCGTGGCTCGTGGCTCGTGGCTCGTGGCTCGTGGCTCGTGGCTCGTGGCTCGTGGCTCGTGGCTCGTGGCTCGTGGCTCGTGGCTCGTGGCTCGTGGCTCGTGGCTCGTGGCTCGTGGCTCGTGGCTCGTGGCTCGTGGCTCGTGGCTCGTGGCTCGTGGCTCGTGGCTCGTGGCTCGTGGCTCGTGGCTCGTGGCTCGTGGCTCGTGGCTCGTGGCTCGTGGCTCGTGGCTCGTGGCTCGTGGCTCGTGGCTCGTGGCTCGTGGCTCGTGGCTCGTGGCTCGTGGCTCGTGGCTCGTGGCTCGTGGCTCGTGGCTCGTGGCTCGTGGCTCGTGGCTCGTGGCTCGTGGCTCGTGGCTCGTGGCTCGTGGCTCGTGGCTCGTGGCTCGTGGCTCGTGGCTCGTGGCTCGTGGCTCGTGGCTCGTGGCTCGTGGCTCGTGGCTCGTGGCTCGTGGCTCGTGGCTCGTGGCTCGTGGCTCGTGGCTCGTGGCTCGTGGCTCGTGGCTCGTGGCTCGTGGCTCGTGGCTCGTGGCTCGTGGCTCGTGGCTCGTGGCTCGTGGCTCGTGGCTCGTGGCTCGTGGCTCGTGGCTCGTGGCTCGTGGCTCGTGGCTCGTGGCTCGTGGCTCGTGGCTCGTGGCTCGTGGCTCGTGGCTCGTGGCTCGTGGCTCGTGGCTCGTGGCTCGTGGCTCGTGGCTCGTGGCTCGTGGCTCGTGGCTCGTGGCTCGTGGCTCGTGGCTCGTGGCTCGTGGCTCGTGGCTCGTGGCTCGTGGCTCGTGGCTCGTGGCTCGTGGCTCGTGGCTCGTGGCTCGTGGCTCGTGGCTCGTGGCTCGTGGCTCGTGGCTCGTGCCTGGTATGATTCAGAATGACGCTGAAATGTTATTCCCATGTCGTGCCTCGTGCCTCGTACCTTGCAGCATCGTGTTAAAACGTTCTTTTTGACTCGTGGCTCGTGCCTCGTGCCTGGTATTAGTCGGAACGGCGCAAAAAAGTCCTTCGTGTCTCGTATCTCGTATCTTGGGTGTATAACTTAGCACAGGGTTAAAACGTTCTTCGTGACTAGTGTCTCGTGCCTCGTTTTTTCAGAATAGCGTTCAAAACTACTTCTTCGTGGCGCGTGTCCCAAAAATCGAGGCAGCATACAGTTAAAATGTTAATCTTCGTGGCTCGGGGCTCGTGGCTCGTGGCTCGTGGCTCGTGCCTCATGGCTCGTGCCTGGTATTATTCAGAATGACGCTGAAATGTTATGGGTATCTCGTGCCTCGTGCCTCGTGCCTCGTAGCATAGTGTTAAAACGCTCTTCTTCGTGGCTCGTGGCTCTTGGCTCGTGGATCGTGGCTCGTGCCTGGTATTAGTCGGAATGGCGCAAAAATTGTCCTTCGTGTCTCGTATCTCGGGTGTATTACTTAGCAAAGGATTAAGACGTTCTTCGTGACTAGTGTTTCGGGCCTCATTTTTTTTTTTTTAGAAAAGCGTTAAAATCCACTTCTTCGTGGCTAGTGCCTCATGGGTCGTGCCTACTATTATGCGAGCTAGCGCTGAAATATTGTTCATGTCTCGTGCCTCGTCCATCTTTGAATAGCTTAATGACTTTTTTTTTTCGTTAGTCGTACCTCGTGGCTCGTGCCTCGTGTCTTGTGTTTTGCCCGAGAGTGCGTCGCATCGCTCCAACGTGTTTCACATGCTCCTGACAGCATATGCAATACCGAGGTCGGTCATAAAAACTGTAATGAATTCTACATCGGCTAATGCTTTAATTTTTCAAGCAAAGCATTAGCGGATGTAGAATTTAACACCGCGTCCGATGATATCTGGGAGTCTGCCGGACGTTTGCGCGGTCGGTAAAAAAACCGTAATGAACTTTTCTTACGGATTCTGGCATGTACGGTCAAGAGAAAATTTGATTACAGTCTTTGATACCGACTGAGCCGGAGATGGATGGGGAGGAAGGTGTTTCACATGGTCTTAAGGCCAAGTGAAACATGTAGCACCCGACGTATGCGTGCAAGAGAGATACTTGCATTTTTCGAATCAATGCTATTCAAAAAAGTATGACATTTGGGATAAAAGGGAAGCATCATCGGACGCAGTATTGAATTCTACATCCGCTAATACTTCGCTTTTTTTGCGAAATGTCTATGACCTCCGAATGGCATTCATTACAGTTTTTGTTGCCGATTGAGTCTATAACAAAGTCTGTCTGAGTCTGAGACTGTCTGAAAAAGCAGAGCATTAGCGGATGTAGAATTTAATACCGCGTCCGATGATACCTGGGAGTCTGCTGGACGTTTGCGGAAATGGAAGTTTTTGATAATCCTTTATCGGGAGTGTGAGTAGAATTTCAATTATTGGGTAACTAGTATTATTAAATAGTAATATTTAGGATGAGCGTGGCCGAGTGTGAAAAAGTGATTCCTCACCCACTATAATAGTAGGTCTCGGTATGGGCAACCGGACAGACTGGAAAGTGTCGCGGGTTCGATTTCCGAGACTGAAGTTACCGTAGGTGAAAGGAAAACGGACAGGGACGGAGCCCGTAACCCTTAGGGGATCGGTGTAATCATACAATACCCCAATACTAATATGTATTTTTTTATGCTCAAAGTTTCCGCTGAGGGATCCGCGGCATTCATCATAGACAAGTCATATTTTGCTAACAAAAAAAATGATTATTAAAAAATTCTCAGAAAAAAAACCAAAAACAAGTTAAATCATGGGCCAAATAGTCGTCCCCAAATTGATACATGTATATATATATATATATATATATATATATATATATGTAAGATGGGAGATATGTAGTAAAATATTTGAAAGAAATTGCAAACCAAAAATTGTTTTTCTCTGCATATATGTTACCCAAAAATAAAATATGAGAAAAGGATAACAATACTTGATGTGTCCTTTTATTATGCAAGGGACCAACTTTATTTGTATTCCAAGGATGAACCACGTATTGTTTTTCTTTTCTTTTCTTTAAGAATAATAGTTGTAGAGTAATATATGGGAAGCGGAAAATGGTTTTAGGTCATAAAACCTGATACTTTCATACAAAATGATGTTTTTCAAATTTTACATGCCGCACACTGCGGATGCTATCGAAGATTGCATAAACAATTGCCAACAATAGCGCTAACAATGCTTTGTAAAAATGTTTTGTGTTGAGGATTCTTTCATACATTGAAACAGAAACGGAAACATATAATTTTCAGACATAGCACAATATATATTTTATTATTCGCACCAACTATTAATCTGAGGTGACATACCATATTATTTTACTTGTATAATACGAGAGAAAGTACAACTTGTCTCGTAACTTAGAAAGTAACACTTCATTTATTAAGGTAATGGTGAGTATTGATTTAAGTAGAACCTTGACAATAAATTAACAAAAAAAAATAAAATAAGAATAAGGAATGAAAACTTCTCATACATGAATGCTGCATATATTTATCGCAACTGAATATTCTTCCCTTATCGTATAGTTATCGTTAATACGAATGTGTAATTCGAACAACAGAACGTTTTCTGGAGCTTACACGTGCCGTGGGAGACAGTTCGGGCAAAACCACTTTTTGACTCTCGGTGCCCGTTTGAATCCAACGCATTCATAATGATTACGAAGGAGGCAGTGATCACATATCACGCTTTTTTCGATAACTCGCTTCTGACACCATTCGCAAGTGAAGATGTTATTTTTTTTTCGAATTTACACGTTTAAGTGTAAATTCGACAAAGCAGTCGCCAAATCCTCATCATCCGCAGTCTTCAATGCAGCTTTAAGATTCGAAAGATCCTTAAGCGTAACATATTTTTTCTGTTCTCGCATTATTTTACTTTGAAGCATTTTTTTATTACATCCTATCTCCAGCAGTTTCATCGCTTCTTGCTTTCTTTCTGGGGACAATCTTCGATTCTCCGGAATTACTGTGTAGAAGGCCTGTTGTTCATACAAATAACAATTAAGTCATGGTTCGCACGCGTACATTAACATAACATACTTCAATTGTTACCTTTGATTCTGGATGATTAGTATGCGATAAGTTAGTTTTTTTAATCTCGAGAAATTGGTGATCCTTTGATAGGCTAAGCTTTATGAATGCTTCACACCCTAGTTTGAACGTGCTGTAAAATAAAGAGGAAATTGATATTACGTCTGATATTGGAGCGCAGATCGAGTGGCCGCAAATCATTCAGACTCGAAAGAAGGTGAAGATTGACCTCATAATGTACGGATTATACCGTCTAATAATAAATCTTCAATGGAACGATAACTATTGCAAGACCTTAAAGGAACACAACACGAATAATACCTGGTATTGCGAACGCCCGTTGCCTCTGTTCTACATTCTCCTCCGAATTTGCATCGGTAATGGATCTTTTTGTATTACAGAGGATTCTGTGCATCTTTGCACTTCTCGCTTGTTTTTACGACGAATACTTGTTTTGTCTGGGCTTGGTAATCCACTATAAAGTTTGTCAATTCGGTATTGCATTGCTGAGGTACTGAATTGTACTGAATTGCTTCCCAACAAGTTTCTCATCAAAACCCTCCATCTAATAAGATAGTCATAAATAATCATTATGATAATTATGTTCAACATTAATAATAATTTCAGTTTATAAAAATATAGAAATCATTCACTGTCTCGAAAAATATCTGGTCACGAATAATGCTCCTTCTGAATGAAAACCCAATGGGACATTGATAAATGGACGTTCAAGAATATTGAGAATGGAAACTCGGACATTGCTTTCTTATAATTTCCTTTTATCCATAAAGAATCGTCTATGAGAAAGAAAATCCACAGAAGATGCTTTTTCATAGAACATTTTTTTGGAATAAAAGAAAATGATAAAAAAGCAATGTCAAAGTTTGTAACTTTCAGGGCATTTATGTATCGGAATGATGATCACCTTGATTTCGTGCAAGCATATTTTTCGTTGGGGGAAACAGGCGAAAATGACATCAAATTAGCAAGGTGAAGAAATGCAGAAAGATACGTCAATAAATTCGACCATAAACTTGTGACAAATACATACAAAAATCTCTTTTTGGAAGGATGGCGGCTGATTACTTGACTGTAAGTACATAACGTGACTTGTGAGTCACATTGTCGCAACCTCCCTCTCTTATCCCCTAACCGGTCAGCGGAGTTGCTTAAAAATAATTAGATTACCAAAAGTATGTAGTATAAGGCCCAATCTTTAGCGGATGCCAAAGAAAGTAAATAAAAGTAAACGGAACGGAATTTTTAAACGTTGAAAAATTTAAATTCCATAGTACGGCTGTTGAAAACTTGACCAACGAGTCAACTTACCGCATTTTTCCAGTGAAGTTTCCGCGGCTTTTTGTCCGTGAGAGGTTTCGTGGAGAATAAGTATCACGAGTCCAGACACCGCTATCGAGGCCGTCAGGAAACTACCTTAGTTTGGTTATTGACGGAATTAATGGGGAATCCGCAACACTTTCCGAATGATCGTTCTGGTGAACAAAGAACCGCCAAAAAATAATAGTTATGGGCACACCCACACACTACGTAATAGTGAGATCACAGGTGTCACGGTGCGACTGGTCATGAATGCATATGAACCGAAGTGATCGACACTTTTTTTGAGGCGAAGTAAGACACTAATATATATATATATATATATATATATATATATATATATATATATATATATGTCCCTTAGTCTGCCTAGGGGGCTTAGTTTGCGTGTTATTTGGGTCGTTCACGACCCCCCTAGGCAGACTAAGGGATATATATATATGCAAATCTATTCGGAAAAAAACAAAATCCTCGATAATACTAAACAATGGACTTACGACAGCCCTTTCATCAAAAGTAGTTGCTCCGACGAGTTGCTTGCGACGCGTGTACAACGGAAGTGATCAGCGACTACTAGGCTGTGAACGGTGGCGACAATCGCGCGGTCCTAGGTTAGCGCGGGAAGTTTTGAATCCTAAAGTAATTAGTTACAACATACTGACACTACGAAATCAGTAGAAAAGTTTCTAAATAGTAAAACAGAGAGCCTTACTTTTTCGCAGTTTTTTTTTTCAATGTCATCTTGACCACAATCTTCACACATATGGAATGAACGTTGAATTTGTTTTTTGGCTATGCATATCGCGTGATGAAAATCATAAGAGCGTATTTTCTATATACAAGTATATGAGGTACGCCCTTATAATTTTAGTCGCGCGATATATTTTCTTTCATCGTATTTGTACTCTTTAGTCGTCATATTTACAATCGACAATAACCACTTACTGTCATTCGTCGAAGTCCGTATGGTGTGAGAAAAATATTACGGTTGAACAAGAAAAAGACAAATTGAGGACGTCTGACCCTGCAGTGTTACAATAAATACTAACAAAAAAGTAATAAGTTTTTTTAAAGATGTGTTAAGCGTAACAAAGGAGACAAATGAGTTGAATTTGCTTTTTTGGTGAAATACAATGCGACCAAAAAATAATCCATTGAAATTTTTGTTATTGCACCCTTTTATGCGAACGAGATCGGAAATAAGATGTGTACGAAGTTCAATACATAGGACCTCGACAATAGCTGTGGCGAGCACTCTTTGTTTATTATTGGTCAGTCCCGTCTCTCCGTCTGGCCCGTCGGCATACGCGCCGCGCGTTGTCGGTGGTTGTACTACTGGCGCAGTGCTGCCACAAAACGCACGTGGTAATAGCCATTTGGTGGACGGTGGTGCAGTCGCTTGGGGAACTTTACAATTTTAAGCTACGGGGCCCTCAGTCCCTGTGGCCAGGCAGTATTCGTCGTTGTGGATGCTGCCTAATTGAAGAAGAAGAAGAAGAAGAAGAAGGGGCCCTGAGTACGCGTGATACGGGAGGCGACGGTTTGTCTTAACGCCTTAACCGTACATGCATATTTCGTGTGGTTTTTTTTATGATTGAAGATAAATCATCGAGTGACAGTGTGCGTGACCCGAACAACTGTGTTAATTAAATCATTAGTTTTTTTATATTGATTTGTGTGTGCGCGAAAATGTATTTTATACGTAATTTTAAGTTTTGAAGTTACGCGTGTCGATGTTGACATTTTATTTTTGCAGAGCCACAGTTGGCCAGTGAGCAGTTCTTACATAGGTGATACAATCGTTATAATATTGGCTCATTATTCAGACAGTAAAACAATATTTATATATATTGATTTATGTATATTTTGTGTTTTTAGATCAGACGGAGGCTATCGACACATCCTTCGATATTACAGGGGACAAGGGTTAGAGTGCTTGCCGTAGATGAATGTGGTGCGGAGTACCCTCCAGCTTTGCAGGGTATGGAGTGGAACAGGAAACGTTGGTAAGTATTTTTTAATGAGATTTTATATAATATTAATGTGTATTTGTCTTTTTCAGGTGCAGGCGAGGCAGCAAGAAAGCTGTATCGTGCCACAGCGTCATTGATGCCGAAGTGACACCACAGCTCCGAAGATGCAGCGGCTTTGTCAACGTATCTCTGACACAGGTAAGTTTTAATTCAATGCGTAGCATTATTTATATTAGTATATCAATTTGATTTTTCTATTTTTCAGATGCCGGAGACGTTGTTGGAACGATGACGTACTTTCGCCGAAAGGCTATACGGAGGGTTGATGGAATGGGGCTTTTGATAATCCTTTACTGAGAGCGTGAATATTATTTTAATGATTAATCACATAGTATTATGAAATACTAATATGTGTGTCGTTTTGTTTTGTTTTAGACACAAAAAATTTCGAACGAGGGAAAAGTACACTTGGCATACATCGCAGACAAGTCATCTTTTGCTACTAGCATAAAAAAGGCTTTATTAAAAAATCGCAGAAAAAAAAACTAAGAACAAATCAAATGATATGAACCAAATAGTGTACCACAGATTTATACAAACATATACATATATAAGATAATAGATATGTTGTAAAAATTAGAAAATAAATTGAACAACTAAAATAATTTTATGTCACTCGGTGGGAAAATGGCGATTTATTCGCACACTTCGCGTGCGAAAACCCCCATTTTCACACTTTGTGGAATAAAATTGTGTACGATACTCGTGCGAAAAACGTTTTCTTAACTCGTGTGATTACATCACTCGCCTTCGGCTCGTGCTGCAAACTCACACACGTCAGAAAAAGTTTTTCGGCACTAGTATCGTAATGTACTGTTCTTCCCATATATTACTAAGAACGAAAGTAAAATAAACAAAAAAAGAAAAGCAAACTTGGTGCGTCCTTGGACTACACATATAGTTCATTGTATCAAAAAATGGACGCACTAAGTGTTGTTTTCCTTTTTTGTTATTTTATTTTAGAGTAACATGGGAAGAGGAAAATGGATTTAGATTTTCAATTTTTTTTATTAATTTTTTCTACATATCTATTACCCTACATAGATGTACGTAATGGATGCATAAATCTGTGGACCACTATTTGACTCATATGATGCACTGCGATTGCAGAATCTTTTATAAACCATTCAAATTTGATAATCTTGCATCGCACTAATCGACCTTTTCTATCATCGAGCCAATAAAAAAGGGTGCCCAAGTTGTGTAGAAACACAGCTGGTAACCCTTGATACTACATACAAGGTTATATACCTTGTATGTTATCAATCACTGGCAGGTTGTTGGAGTTATGACGTTTTCCCTGTATCCCTCAGTAATCCTATGTCGCAGGCATGGAACTTCCGATTGCCATGAGTTTTACTCTCATAAACCCCAATATAAGTAATATGGTTGAAAATAAACAATATTTATTCAAGTGCACTTTGGTACGTTTTATTTATTCCTAATAAATAACGAGGGACTCGTAATGAGGGAACTCGTTGACAAACGAGTACGTAGTACATAATGACTAATCAAATAATTTCAACGATTTATTGTTATTAATTTTTGCGTTGACGCTGATCAATGTATATAATGACCTGTGGATACAGTCAAGTATAATCTTTATTATTGCATTGATAAAGCAATGATAGAAAGGATTTCTTAAAATATCACGAATCTTGATTTCCCACGTTCATAGTGCAGCACGGATCTAATTGACTGTATACTCAGGAACTCTGTCACTGATTTTAAAGGTATACACTATCCCCGTGACGCGTGTGACCTGTAGACTAGAAGCGGTGCGCTTTACACAGAGGGACCGGGTGATCCCCATAAACTTGCTCAAAGTTTTTAACGTTGGTAGTACGGTTTTTACCAAAAATGACCGGTAATTTAACCGTCTATGTCATTTGAGTACTAACACAATTTACAGACAAATTCGCACACTATTCTGCGGTCAAGTGTGGAATATTGTGAGTTTACCGACAGATTGTGTTAGTTACTAAAATAACCTGTAATGTAGCTGATTACATTACGCGTTACTTATTTCAATCTGAGTACGACATTGCAAATTTCATAGAAATAAATACCCGATTAAACGGACAACTTAAAAGCTATTTTCACGACCTTTCAAGTTGTCTGTTTAATCGATTATTTATCGTCGATCGCTCAGAAGGCCGTAATCGAGCCATTTTTCCATTTCAAGCATTCCTTTCATGTCGAACTAAGTGAAACCAACCATAGACTATATAGCTTCCCATAAAATGTTATAAAGAGCCACGGTTATTAACCAGTAAAATATTTGGCAACTTGTCCGGTTATTCACCAGGCTCGCATCACTAATGGTGATCACGTGAACAGTGAGAGAACGATTGAACGTATCCGGAAGAAAAAACTTAATGCGCTGCAGTCGTGCCAACGAAAATAGGTTAGTCCGCGTTCCTGCGTAATCCTGTCGTCTCTTTCAGGAAGATCTTGTACGTTTTTTTCTTAATTGTCAATCTACGTGAGTGCCAGGTGAGTTTATTCAACATTAACCCCGTAAATAATCAAAAGTTCTTGTAATAATGTGGTAATGTGGTCGAGCAACTATTAAATGAAATGCCAGTAATCTCGTTTTATTTTTAGATCGACGGTTTACCTCGATGCTAGACGTGTGGCCACGTGCTAATGCCCACTTATTCTCGCGCACACTTTTGTATTGTTTGTTTCGCGCACACCGGAAAAATTAACTTGTTGCAAAAGTAAGTTCCTGCATAATTGATTAATAATTGATTAATAATTGATAATTGATTAATAGCTTTGGGTATAAGGTGGAATGTGACAATGAACCCTCGATATGTCTGTAGTCATTTCAAGATGGCTGTTTCCGTTCGATACAGCCTAAAACGCAGAATATAAATAATGTAACAGGAGCAACTGCTCGTACAATAATTTCCCGTATTTATGCGCCTCCTTCTGTGTGAAGGGCACTCAAACGGAAGGATTCGGGGACTCGAGCGTGAAGGAATTATGAGCTGGCGTGTCAGAGACAGTTTTGAAGTTTAAACAATTCGCTTTATTGTCCCAATTACAGGCTGAAATCTTTATTAACCCTTTTTCGGTTCTATCTTAGCGCGGAATATTCTCTGCTATAGATATAAATCTATATTCGGAGCAGTTACAGAGATTGTTCTTTCGGAACGAAAAGAATGAACAATGATTATTAATCTCGTTCAAGCACTGGTTTCTCCTTCTCTTATTGTCTCTAATTATTGCATTGTTTTATGGCTTCAAGGAGATATTTTTAGTCGAAGGATATTTATTCCGCGTGAACCGCACCACGCATGCGCGGTTGGCTTCTCGGTCGACGCGACGTGCCACTGGCCGCTGTGCTCGGCAGTCTCGCGATGACGTCACGGCACGGCGATCGCCTGTGACAGCTCGCTCGCCTCGCACTTTGCAATTGGCGTGAAATGGGGACAAAACTTTTTTACCTGGTTTTGTCGGTCTCGGAGCCTTCAGGGGGAGTGAACGAACCCCTGGATGTACCTTTTTCCAGTCCTGGGAGTTGGGATATCCGTCTGATCCAGCCTTGCCGTGTCTGACGGGTCACTTTTGGTCACTTTACCCGTTCACTCCGACTGTCACTTTTATTGGCCCGTCTTATTTACGTTCACTCATGAACCACATTTGATAAATCCGCGGTGACAAAAATTGTTTATCGGTCCGATTCTGGTACGAATTTGGTAAGTCCGATTCGGCACCAAATGTTTCTAAGTCCTTTTCCGGTGCACACTTTACAAGTTCACTTGGCCCGAAGTTTTATCAGTCAAAATGTCACAAATTTTTTTTTTAGTCCTCGGCACAAAAATTCATAAGTTCTTTTTCGGCCCAATTTGCACAAGTCCCAATCGGCACAGAATTTTATAAGTCCGGCCGGCACAGTTTTTATAAGTCCGAATGGCACAATTTTTCTAAGTCCGAGCGGCACAATTTTTATAAGTTCACAGTTGCACCAAATTTATAAGTCCTTTTAGGCACTGTTCACTTTTCTCACTTTTCACTTTGGAGTCGGCCGATGATAAAGTAGATTGTTCACTGATGATCGACTGCTGAAATCGCCGTCCTTTATACCCCGATTTTGCTCCCCTTCTCCGTCGGTTCTGCAGGGTTTTGGCGGACTCGCGTCTGCGTGCGGTCGCCCGATTATTAATTTTATGATTGGCTAAGGGCCTTGTCCCTTCTTTGCCCTCCAATCCTGAGTCGGTACAATAGTGACGATTATCCGGTCTTATCCGCTGAGCAAATAGTGTGCTCGGTCGGTGCCGTGTGCACCGGGAGTGTCGTCATATTTGTCCAATCGGCGAGGCCGATTTTCCCTCGCTTTCGCCTTTCTCCGACCTTGACCGTGCTTTCGCCACAAGCCCGTTCGGCAGCGCCGCTGTGCTTCCGAATCCATCGTCTTGCGCGTGCGCGTCGCTTCGGCATCGATCGAGCCGCCGCTCGATCCCGTCGGATGGCGGCACTTGGCTCTCCGCGGGTTGGTCCGACGGCTGCTCGGCATCTCGCGGGGTTTCTCGCGTCTCCCGGGCTCTCGCGGTGTGACGTCACCGGAGCCACACGGGAGATCTTAATATGTAGGGGAGTTACAATAAATAATATTTTTAGATTTCTCCTATAGCAGCTTGCATACGATTCTCCGTAACAACTTCGAGGTATTTTTGTTTTTAATTGTAAGAATGTTTCTTTAATCGTTACGACTGATCTGAAAGTTGCCATTTTTTTTTCGTTGTTGTAAAAACCTCGTAGCTTTGAGTCAAGGGAAATTGTAGAACGTTTATCAATGAGAACCATAGATTTCTTTTGGCTACAAAAAATTCAAAGAAAAGATTGGATCAATTCATCTCCGACAAGTATAATCTTCTTCATCGGAATAATCTTTACAAATTTCAATTCTAATTTTTTTTATACACCTATGAACTGATACGTTTGTCTGCTATATACTATTACGAGTACATATTATTAATTAATACATACTCACTTTTCTACTATCAATGTTTGTAGATGGATGACGAAGATTTTACCGAAGGAGAAATTTTCAATACCTTCGAAGAGTTCCAGATGAAGCTTCGGAAGTTCGAAGCTAAACAGGGTCTGAAGTTTTCAACTAAGAGCAGCCACATATTACCTCAGATCCATCAGCATTTGAAATACGCTGAAGTATTATACAGATGTCCCCGTGCTGGGGTATTTAAATCGAAAGGAGAGGGAAAACGCGAGATAAAGTACGTAATGCATATTTTAATACTTCAAATTCCTGGGTCCTAAGAGCATTCAGGCGTAACAGAAAGATAGCTGCAACCTATTGATTTTTCTGAGGGATGATTTGTGTGATAAAGTTTCTGCCAGCATCTCCATCAATCAGACCAATCAGACCAATCAGATTATTATGCGAAATTGATGGGAAAAGAATGTAACAATTTTATGTTGCCCGAAAAATTAAGCATGTTTTAGAAAATCTATTTCCAGTGTTTTTTTACCTTTTGAAGTTTTTCATATTCTTTTCAACAAATCTTGCTATTTTAGTGATTAAATACAGTCATATTTAGTTACTTTTATTATATTTTTATTTTTACTTAGATTATATCTAAGTAAATACTATGTTTTTTGTTGGATTCCATCTTTTCAAATTTTTCACCGGTAATATATCATAATTGAATGAACAAATTTAAAAAATTGGTTGTAGATCCAAGAAAACGGATTGTCAAGCCTACATTAAAATCAAAGCTGATAAGGGGAGAACCTATATAGTAGTTGACGAATTCAAACCGGCACACAACCACGCTCTTCCACAGGTTAGTTCCTTTGAATGAATCATTGAACTGTACAATTATTGGGTAGGTTCCCCAAAAGTTCGCGTTGTTCATTAGTTATATGTTTGCAATTATTATAGGGTGAAGATCTCGAAAATTTCGAATCAGGAAACACGTCAAAAAAAGCAAAAGTTGCGTCGGGAAGTGAGAGACCGCCTATTGACACGAAGCGAAAAATATTAGAATCGCTCGTAGACGACTTAGTACAAGTTGTCATGACCTCGTCGACGGAACTTGTTTTTGAGGAACGTCTCGAAGCGATAAGGGTACTGCTGAGACAGTTTAATGCACCACTCGATGCACAAGAAGACAGGGACGAGTCTGTTACTGAGCACAGAGGCAGCAACTTAATTCCGTCGGAGTTTCTGGCCGTAAAAATAGGAAACGACGAGGTGGAAGAGGACAACACAGCTCAGTCGTCAACGAACAATAAAAAGACTGATTCCCTGGTCGCTGCTGAAACAGAAGGACTTCAAATCAAAGAAAGCAAGTCAGTACGCACATCAGCCGACGACGATCATGAGTCTGCAGCAGCAGTGGATAATCCTACGGATGTTCCCGGTACGAAAGCTGATGGTCAGATTTGTTCGGATAATGCTGATGTTGGCGTTGACGTTCCAAACACTGCAGTGGAACCACTTGGTCACTCCGATGATTCTGGGAAACATTATGACGATACGATCCCAGCGGAGAATGTCGTAACGGAAAGTGCGGCAAGCGGATCCGTACATCAAGATTTAACTGCGATCGTAATGCCGAAAAAACGAGCAAAAGGTCGACCGAAGGGTGCTGTCTTGACAGCCATTGGTCGCCACAGAAAAGTATACATTCCTCGAATGTTTAATGAGAAGAGTGATGTAGAGAAAGCTCGGGAAATGTTGAGCTGGCTGGTTGAGGAGACGGTGATCGAGAAGGCGATGAACGGAGAGTACCGTTTATGCGAAACTGATTTGCAGTTGGACAGTCTGAGAGAATCTTTTCTTGACAATTCTGTCGATCTGAAGTGGATCAAGTTGTACTTCGAAAATAAAGCATTGGCCTTATTAAAAAAAAGTGTGAATATGAAGAGAAAAAAAAAAGTTTCCACTTGTCGGTCGTGCCAGAAGAATGTCACTGACAAAAGCGTTCTATGTAGCAGCTGCCTCTTGTGGCGCCACCACGGGTGCGTCGGATTGAAGCGCACACCGAGGGCTAGCCCGTGGTTTTGCCCGGAATGCCGTGAGAAGTAATGAGGTACTTTCTGCATTTCTTCACCTTGCTAATTTGATGTCATTTTCGCCTGTTTCCCCCCAACGAAAAATATGCTTGCACGAAATCAAGGTGATCATCATTCCGATAGATAAATGTCCTGAAAGTTACAAGCTTTGACATTGCTTTTTTATAATTTTCTTTTATTCCAAAAAAATGTTCTATGAAAAAGCATCTTCTGTGGGTTTTCTTTCTCATAGACGATTCTTTATGAATAAAAGGAAATTATAAGAAAGCAATGTCCGAGTTTCCATTCTCAATATTCTTGAACGTCCATTTATCAATGTCCCATTGGGTTTTCATTCAGAAGGAGCATTATTCGTGACCAGATATTTTTCGAGACAGTGAATGATTTCTATATTTTTATAAACTGAAATTATTATTAATGTTGAACATAATTATCATAATGATTATTTATGACTATCTTATTAGATGGAGGGTTTTGATGAGAAACTTGTTGGGAAGCAATTCAGTACAATTCAGTACCTCAGCAATGCAATACCGAATTGACAAACTTTATAGTGGATTACCAAGCCCAGACAAAACAAGTATTCGTCGTAAAAACAAGCGAGAAGTGCAAAGATGCACAGAATCCTCTGTAATACAAAAAGATCCATTACCGATGCAAATTCGGAGGAGAATGTAGAACAGAGGCAACGGGCGTTCGCAATACCAGGTATTATTCGTGTTGTGTTCCTTTAAGGTCTTGCAATAGTTATCGTTCCATTGAAGATTTATTATTAGACGGTATAATCCGTACATTATGAGGTCAATCTTCACCTTCTTTCGAGTCTGAATGATTTGCGGCCACTCGATCTGCGCTCCAATATCAGACGTAATATCAATTTCCTCTTTATTTTACAGCACGTTCAAACTAGGGTGTGAAGCATTCATAAAGCTTAGCCTATCAAAGGATCACCAATTTCTCGAGATTAAAAAAACTAACTTATCGCATACTAATCATCCAGAATCAAAGGTAACAATTGAAGTATGTTATGTTAATGTACGCGTGCGAACCATGACTTAATTGTTATTTGTATGAACAACAGGCCTTCTACACAGTAATTCCGGAGAATCGAAGATTGTCCCCAGAAAGAAAGCAAGAAGCGATGAAACTGTTGGAGATAGGATGTAATAAAAAAATGCTTCAAAGTAAAATAATGCGAGAACAGAAAAAATATGTTACGCTTAAGGATCTTTCGAATCTTAAAGCTGCATTGAAGACTGCGGATGATGAGGATTTGGCGACTGCTTTGTCGAATTTACACTTAAACGTGTAAATTCGAAAAAAAAAATAACATCTTCACTTGCGAATGGTGTCAGAAGCGAGTTATCGAAAAAAGCGTGATATGTGATCACTGCCTCCTTCGTAATCATTATGAATGCGTTGGATTCAAACGGGCACCGAGAGTCAAAAAGTGGTTTTGCCCGAACTGTCTCCCACGGCACGTGTAAGCTCCAGAAAACGTTCTGTTGTTCGAATTACACATTCGTATTAACGATAACTATACGATAAGGGAAGAATATTCAGTTGCGATACATAAATGCAGCATTCATGTATGAGAAGTTTTCATTCCTTATTCTTATTTTATTTTTTTTTGTTAATTTATTGTCAAGGTTCTACTTAAATCAATACTCACCATTACCTTAATAAATGAAGTGTTACTTTCTAAGTTACGAGACAAGTTGTACTTTCTCTCGTATTATACAAGTAAAATAATATGGTATGTCACCTCAGATTAATAGTTGGTGCGAATAATAAAATATATATTGTGCTATGTCTGAAAATTATATGTTTCCGTTTCTGTTTCAATGTATGAAAGAATCCTCAACACAAAACATTTTTACAAAGCATTGTTAGCGCTATTGTTGGCAATTGTTTATGCAATCTTCGATAGCATCCGCAGTGTGCGGCATGTAAAATTTGAAAAACATCATTTTGTATGAAAGTATCAGGTTTTATGACCTAAAACCATTTTCCGCTTCCCATATATTACTCTACAACTATTATTCTTAAAGAAAAGAAAAGAAAAACAATACGTGGTTCATCCTTGGAATACAAATAAAGTTGGTCCCTTGCATAATAAAAGGACACATCAAGTATTGTTATCCTTTTCTCATATTTTATTTTTGGGTAACATATATGCAGAGAAAAACAATTTTTGGTTTGCAATTTCTTTCAAATATTTTACTACATATCTCCCATCTTACATATATTGTGATGTCGCGGATGGCGATTTTTATATTACTTCCACTTTCGAGCAGCCAACTCGGCTACAGAACGCGGTATTAGGACGGAAGGACTCGGTAAACACTGGAGCAAACTGCTTAAGACGTTTATTTAAATAAAAGCTGCAGCGGTACAGAGTGAACGCGCAGAAATTCGGTGACTTACTGACTATCTAAGCTAGGTGGAGGTTCGTTCTTATAGATCTATCTCGTGGCAAAGTCCAGGTAGTGGGGAAGGAATTCGGGGATCGGAAAAATACTGAAAAGGCAGATGTTTCGGACTCCTGGACGTTGGTCTGTCGTGATAAAAGGAATGCAATGGTCGAGGTTCAGGATTGTGTATTTTAGGGGGAGATAGGGAATAGGCGTTCAGAGTCTTTGAAGAAATGACGAGATGGCCGGCGGTGCGATAAGCAGCGGCGGCGGGTGGAGAGATATCGAAGGTAAATGCAGTCGTGCGGTAATCGCGTGAGAAAGGAAAAGATACAGGGAAAAGTGAGGATGGTAGAGACGATGGTTATTACACCTCCCCCCATATTTTAGAAAATTCATAAAGGGGAAGATGAATTTTCTTAAGCCTTCGGGTGGCTATGATGGCGCCGGTGGGAATGTCGTACAATTTGAGTGGCATTGGAACGGCGAGCGTCAGCTAGGTTTACACATTCTTCTAGGGGGTACTGTACATGGTAAATAGCGTGGTCAGTGTTATTACTATGGAAACAATTATTATAAACATTTACGCATGGTGAACAGGTACATTGCTTCGTAAAGTTTATCGGCGTCTCTTGTCAAATTTTGAATTGCTTCAGAGAAAGTGGAGACCATTGCTTTTACTATTGCAGTCTGATTGCTGATGAGCGTGCTTAATCGTGTATTATCCGAATGGACTTTATCTATTTCGTTATTGTAATATTCTGCGTCCGAGTTTCCTAATGTTCCAAATAAAATTTTACTAATGTCTCCGATGAAATTGAACACGCCTCTTTTAGATCGAGGAGAATAATTAATGATGTTCATTAAACGAATTCTACGGTCTTCAATTCTGTGCATTCTCTGTCGTACAGTTTCTATCGTTATTGATTCTAAGCAAGGATCACTTTTTCGTGTGTCGTTACAAGCTAGTGATAGTATGTTGGCGATGTGGAACAAATAATCCCGGTGAAGATTTATCTCGGTGAGGTCAACGTAGTTTACCACGGTCCAGGTCTTGTGGTACATCACCACATCTCCCAGGTGTTCCAGGTAGATTGGTCCAGGCACCGGTTCAACCTTGACTTGATCCTCGGCTAAGCATCTTGATAGAGAAAGTAGGAGGAAGAGTAGCACCAGCATGGTGATCTAAACATAGAAACGATTAATTTCGAAAATAAGGCTTAAGTTTGTTTACATGAATAAGTTTCTTCCTATTTCTAAGCAGTATTTCGTAGTCGACGTCGGATGTTCGACTGAGGATTATCGCTGGACCTTCCCAGCGCTCGGCGAGAGGAGATGTATCTCGTTGTTGGTCGACGAGAACTTCGTCTCCTATTGAGAAGACCGGTGAGGAACGTAGGATGTGAGCATCTTGGGTTGCTTTATATCGTTCCTTTGTTCGGAGAAGATGTTCACGCCCTTTCTTCAAGAAGCGGTCGTGGTCAGCTCGAAGTCCCTCGAAGTATTGGTCGATGGTGACATTTGTACGGTGGATAGGTAGATTGTTCGGGATGTTTGGCTTGCGTCCGAACTGCATCTCGAATGGCGTTAGACCGGTGCCCTCGTGTTTTGCGGTGTTATATGCCATCGATACGAACTTCAACTTTTTATCCCAGTCTTCGCGGTCATCTCGAATAAGGGCTTTGATCTGTTCCTTGATAGGCCCGTGCGCTCTCTCAAGGCTTCCATTGCTTTGCGGATGGAACGCCGTAGTCGTCATGTGGTTAACCTTAAAGAGTTTCTCCAAATGCTTGAAAGTTTGGCTGATGAAATTGCGACCTCCATCAGTGAGAATTATCTTTGGTGCACCATGAATGTAAATAAAGTGTTTGACGAGGGCGTTCACGGTGGCTTGAGCATCCATTGTTTTGAGAGGAATGAGAGTGACGTACTTGGTCAATTGATCCTGGACTGACAAGATGTACTTATATCCGTCACTTGACTCAGGTAAAGGTCCCACAAGGTCCAGAGCTATTTTATCATTGGGTCTTTCTGGTGTGTCTGTAATCACGGCTTCTGCTTGTGGTCGTATTCTAACCAGCTTAACCCTTTGACACGTGTCACACTTCCGAATATAATCCTCGATGTCCCGTTGCATATTTGGCCAGGTAGCGACCGCCTTTATGCGATCGAGGGTCTTAGCTACTCCAAAATGTCCAGTGGCCTTCGTGCCGTGATGGTGCCTGATGATTTCGTTTTTTTCTTCTTCTGTACCTGCTTCGTGAAGTTCCGAATCATAAAGGTACAGTACGGGTCGTGTCACTTTCTTCGACCAAATGAAATTTATCATCTGTTTTATTCGTGCTTTTGTTGTTGGGTGAATGGTCAGGTGTTTGCATCCCAGAAAGATCTTTGTTGGTTCAGTGATTTCCATTAGTGTGTCTACGAGTTGGTTGAACCAAACTATTTCTTCCTCGGAGAAGTCAATGTGCAGCGCGTCTTTATCTTCTGTAGGTGCGTCTGCAATTTTCAAAGTTGGCACATTTTTTTGGAGCGGTTTGCTCACTAATCTCGGAGACATACGGAATCTTGTCGGTGAGTTCAAATTCCATATATACTGGTGTCTCTTCGCCTGGTTCACCTTCTGTTCTTTTATCGTCTTTGTTTTTCTGTTCTTTGGTGGTCTGTTTCATTATCTCTGCTGGGCCTGCCGCTCGCTGCTGACCTCGGGTGGTCACGGCATAAATCCTCGAGAGAGCATCGGCATTGGTATTCAATGTGCCCTTTTTGTACAAGCACTCATACTCATACTCTTCTACTTTCATCCTTAGCCTCATTAGGCGGCTATTGGTCGGGGGATCGGTGGCCTTCAAAATCCAAATTAGCGGCTTGTGGTCGGTGACAATTTTGAAGCTCTTCCCGTACAGATATTGCCTAAAGTGTTTTGTAGCCCATGTTATTGCGAGCATTTCTCGCTCGGTAGTCGAGTACCGTTGCTCGGCTTTGTTAAGGGTACGAGAGGCGTAAGCGACAGGACGGTCCTTTCCAATCGGTCCCTGTGATAGCACAGCGCCCACTGCGTGGTTGCTTGCATCAGTGGTCAAAACAAAAGGCTGTGTAAAATCGGGATATTGCAACACTGGCGCTGTCGTGAGGGCTGTGCGTAATAAATTGAAGGACTGTTCCTGTTTTTCCGTCCATGACCAGGTACTGTCCTTTTTCAAAAGTTCGGTGAGTGGTTTTGCCATCTTGCTGAAGTCCTTGATGAATTTGCGGTAATATCCAGCTAATCCAAGGAACTGTTTTATTTGCTTAGGATCGCGTGGTGCCGGAAAATTCTTAACTGCCTCGATTTTCTTCGGGTTTGGTTTGACACCTTCTTCAGATATAACGTGACCCAAAAATTCTAATTCTGGGCGAAGAAATTCGCATTTGTCGGGTTGTAACTTGAGATCCGATTCACGTAAGCGATTCAACACGTCAATCAGCTTTTTATTATGTTCCTCCAGCGTGTTACCGTAAATAATTATGTCGTCGAGGTACACGAAGCAGGCATTTCCGATGAGTCCACGTAGTGCATTGTTCATCATGCGTTGGAACGTCGGTGGCGCATTTTTTAATCCAAAAGGCATCCTGTTGTAATGGTAATGTCCAGAAGGTGTCGAAAATGCTGTCTTATGTTTGTCTCGCTCATCCATTGGAATCTGGTGGAAGCCTGACGCAAGATCGAACGCTGAAAAGTATTTTGCTCTTCCCAGTTGGTCCAGAATTTCATCGATGCACGGCAGAGGGTACGCGTCGTGAGCGGTTTTTTCATTTAATTTCCTAAAGTCAATGACTATCCGCCACTTCTTTTTTCCGGATGCGTCCGATTTTTTTGGTACGACCCAGAGGGGTGAATTATACGGAGAATCGCTTGCTTCGATGAGTTTTTTTTTAGCATCTCGTTAACTTGCCGGTCGATTTCTTCTTTGTGTGCTGGAGGGTATCTGTACTGTTTGACGTTTATCGGAACGTCATCGCTTGTGATAATGCGGTGTTTAACCGCTTTTGTACCGGGCAGAGGGTCGCCAGGTAGTGCAAACACATCGGGGTAGGACGAGACGATGTCCCATACCTGTTCCGCCAGTTCTGGAGGCACGTGCTCCAGTCGTACATTCTCCTTTAAGGTACGAATTCTTTCCGCCGAATTGTGTTTCGAAATTTGATAGATCCCTGCTGCGCCCTTCGGTGCGTCTTGGCGCTCCTCCTTAGGTGAAAGGGTAAGGTCCTCTAATGGGCTCCCACGAAGCAGGTCTACCGTAACCCTGATGGGTTCTTCCGAGTCGTTTATTACAGGCACTCGGGCTTCATAGTTTTTGGCCTCGTAGATGCAAGGCACAATAAAATTAGAGTTGTCCTCGGTTGTCACAGCTGGTCCGTTGGCGATGTTTGTGTGTGTCGTGATCCAGTAAATAGATCTTGCTGGTACCGTTAGCTCAAGCGGTTCAAATTCCAATCGTTTGCCGTTTAATTCCAGAAAATTTTGTGGACCAATACCAATATATGTCTGATACTCCGTCATAAAAGGTATGCCAATGAGTCCATCTTCTTCAAGAGGAAAGTTATCTGGGACTACGTGAAAAATGTGTTTCTTTCCCTCATATTCTTGTTGGGTAACGAATAATGATCTGTGCAGATCGTTGCCCATTCGAAATTCCGTGTTGACATTTTTATCTACGAGAGATGTCCCTTTCAATATTCCTCTCTTAATGAGACTAATGGCCGATCCCGTATCTAATAGAAATCTTCCTGGTCCTCGGATGTGCTGCATTGATAGTTTGACGACGCGTTTGGTGGATCCAATGGCGTTAACTCGAGGCAATGATTCGTTTCTCCCGTTGCATTTATTTCTTCCGTTGGTACGTGGTTGACTCGTGGTGGAGGGCGAGGTGAAAACCGTTCCTCGCGAAAACCCGATGGCTGGGCAGGAGCGCTCGCTTTTCGTTGAGTGTCGTAATTTTTCTTACGGCATTCACGTTCGAGGTGCCCCATTCGGTGGCAATAATTGCACGATACCTGCGTACGCTGGGTCGAGGCTGAAGCCGCGGGTGGCCTGCTGGACGGATGTGAAGGTCGGCGGTGTGTATTTGAGTTCCGTTCTGTGAGGTTTAAGTTCCGTGTCATCATCTCCCTGGTGTAATCGTAGGCTTCGGCGGCCTGTGCGAATGCGATTGCTGCTCGGATGTTTTCAGGCCTCTGGGCGCGTACCTCAGTTGAAAGTTCCTTGCGGAGACCCAGCAAATACTGTTCCAGGCCCTGTTCTCTTTCATATTCGATGACGAATTTTCTCTTCGCCTCGTCCGGCGTAGAGTTTGAGAGAACTGCAAGCACCTGGTTTTGCACCTCGAGGAAACGGTTCGTAAATTTCGAGACAGCTTCATTCTTGCCTTGAAACATACGCGCACGCTTATCTCTCCAAACGCTGACAGGTTGCAGATTTCCGAATAATATACGGAGTCCTTCGTACAGTTTATCGTACGTGTCCGTTTCGTATTCCTGTATTTCCCGAGCCGCTTCGCCTATTATTCTTTTGGCGATTATTAATTTCCGCAGATAATCTGGTCTGGCTACCTGTGACCTTACATCTTCAATTGATGCGATGAACGTTTCTACACCGATACCTTTCCCGTCAAATTCCCTGACTAGCTCTATCGCTTCTTTCGGTGTTATCTCTTCAAACGATGCTACGGTCGTTACGCTCCCGGTTCGCGACATTTGTTCGTCGCCTGGACCTTTTGATCGATCCAACACTTTGTTCATCGCGTTTTTAAGCGTGTCACCGACGTTTGTTATCGACATTTCGTTGGTGACCACGGAGTCAGTTTCCGAATCGGACGCGAAAATTATTGGTTCGCGGTAATGAGTAAATGAATTGTTACTCACCGATTCGTTTGGTGTATCCAGCGTTGGATCTCTTCGTCTCTTACAGATTTTTCGTGTCGTCGATCAGTCCTATGTTCCCAGCACTTTGAGTTGACTACCCCACACTTAGCACCAATTGTGATGTCGCGGATGGCGATTTTTATATTACTTCCACTTTCGAGCAGCCAACTCGGCTACAGAACGCGGTATTAGGACGGAAGGACTCGGTAAACACTGGAGCAAACTGCTTAAGACGTTTATTTAAATAAAAGCTGCAGCGGTACAGAGTGAACGCGCAGAAATTCGGTGACTTACTGACTATCTAAGCTAGGTGGAGGTTCGTTCTTATAGATCTATCTCGTGGCAAAGTCCAGGTAGTGGGGAAGGAATTCGGGGATCGGAAAAATACTGAAAAGGCAGATGTTTCGGACTCCTGGACGTTTGTCTGTCGTGATAAAAGGAATGCAATGGTCGAGGTTCAGGATTGTGTATTTTAGGGGGAGATAGGGAATAGGCGTTCAGAGTCTTTGAAGAAATGACGAGATGGCCGGCGGTGCGATAAGCAGCGGCGGCGGGTGGAGAGATATCGAAGGTAAATGCAGTCGTGCGGTAATCGCGTGAGAAAGGAAAAGATACAGGGAAAAGTGAGGATGGTAGAGACGATGGTTATTACAATATATATATATATATATATATATATATATATATATATATATATATATATATATACATGTATCAATTTGGGGACGACTATTTGGCCCATGATTTAACTTGTTTTTGGTTTTTTTTCTGAGAATTTTTTAATAATCATTTTTTTTGTTAGCAAAATATGACTTGTCTATGATGAATGCCGCGGATCCCTCAGCGGAAACTTTGAGCATAAAAAAATACATATTAGTATTGGGGTATTGTATGATTACACCGATCCCCTAAGGGTTACGGGCTCCGTCCCTGTCCGTTTTCCTTTCACCTACGGTAACTTCAGTCTCGGAAATCGAACCCGCGACACTTTCCAGTCTGTTCGGTTGCCCATACCGAGACCTACTATTATAGTGGGTGAGGAATCACTTTTTCACACTCGGCCACGCTCATCCTAAATATTACTATTTAATAATACTAGTTACCCAATAATTGAAATTCTACTCACACTCCCGATAAAGGATTATCAAAAACTTCCATTTCCGCAAACGTTCAGCAGACTCCCAGGTATCATCGGACGCGGTATTAAATTCTACATCCGCTAATGCTCTGCTTTTTCAGACAGTCTCAGACTCAGACAGACTTTGTTATAGACTCAATCGGCAACAAAAACTGTAATGAATGCCATTCGGAGGTCATAGACATTTCGCAAAAAAAGCGAAGTATTAGCGGATGTAGAATTCAATACTGCGTCCGATGATGCTTCCCTTTTATCCCAAATGTCATACTTTTTTGAATAGCATTGATTCGAAAAATGCAAGTATCTCTCTTGCACGCATACGTCGGGTGCTACATGTTTCACTTGGCCTTAAGACCATGTGAAACACCTTCCTCCCCATCCATCTCCGGCTCAGTCGGTATCAAAGACTGTAATCAAATTTTCTCTTGACCGTACATGCCAGAATCCGTAAGAAAAGTTCATTACGGTTTTTTTACCGACCGCGCAAACGTCCGGCAGACTCCCAGATATCATCGGACGCGGTATTAAATTCTACATCCGCTAATGCTTTGCTTGAAAAATTAAAGCATTAGCCGATGTAGAATTCATTACAGTTTTTATGACCGACCACGGTATTGCATATGCTGTCAGGAGCATGTGAAACACGTTGGAGCGATGCGACGCACTCTCGGGCAAAACACAAGACACGAGGCACGAGCCACGAGGTACGACTAACGAAAAAAAAAGTCATTAAGCTATTCAAAGATGGACGAGGCACGAGACATGAACAATATTTCAGCGCTAGCTCGCATAATAGTAGGCACGACCCATGAGGCACTAGCCACGAAGAAGTGGATTTTAACGCTTTTCTAAAAAAAAAAAAAATGAGGCCCGAAACACTAGTCACGAAGAACGTCTTAATCCTTTGCTAAGTAATACACCCGAGATACGAGACACGAAGGACAATTTTTGCGCCATTCCGACTAATACCAGGCACGAGCCACGATCCACGAGCCAAGAGCCACGAGCCACGAAGAAGAGCGTTTTAACACTATGCTACGAGGCACGAGGCACGAGGCACGAGATACCCATAACATTTCAGCGTCATTCTGAATAATACCAGGCACGAGCCATGAGGCACGAGCCACGAGCCACGAGCCACGAGCCCCGAGCCACGAGCCACGAGCCTCGATTTTTGGGACACGCGCCACGAAGAAGTAGTTTTGAACGCTATTCTGAAAAAACGAGGCACGAGACACTAGTCACGAAGAACGTTTTAACCCTGTGCTAAGTTATACACCCAAGATACGAGATACGAGACACGAAGGACTTTTTTGCGCCGTCCCGACTAATACCAGGCACGAGGCACGGGCCACGAGTCAAAAAGAACGTTTTAACACGATGCTGCAAGGTACGAGGCACGAGGCACGACACGGGAATAACATTTCAGCGTCATTCTGAATCATACCAGGCACGAGCAACGAGCCACGAGCCACGAGCCACGAGCCACGAGCCACGAGCCACGAGCCACGAGCCACGAGCCACGAGCCACGAGCCACGAGCCACGAGCCACGAGCCACGAGCCACGAGCCACGAGCCACGAGCCACGAGCCACGAGCCACGAGCCACGAGCCACGAGCCACGAGCCACGAGCCACGAGCCACGAGCCACGAGCCACGAGCCACGAGCCACGAGCCACGAGCCACGAGCCACGAGCCACGAGCCACGAGCCACGAGCCACGAGCCACGAGCCACGAGCCACGAGCCACGAGCCACGAGCCACGAGCCACGAGCCACGAGCCACGAGCCACGAGCCACGAGCCACGAGCCACGAGCCACGAGCCACGAGCCACGAGCCACGAGCCACGAGCCACGAGCCACGAGCCACGAGCCACGAGCCACGAGCCACGAGCCACGAGCCACGAGCCACGAGCCACGAGCCACGAGCCACGAGCCACGAGCCACGAGCCACGAGCCACGAGCCACGAGCCACGAGCCACGAGCCACGAGCCACGAGCCACGAGCCACGAGCCACGAGCCACGAGCCACGAGCCACGAGCCACGAGCCACGAGCCACGAGCCACGAGCCACGAGCCACGAGCCACGAGCCACGAGCCACGAGCCACGAGCCACGAGCCACGAGCCACGAGCCACGAGCCACGAGCCACGAGCCACGAGCCACGAGCCACGAGCCACGAGCCACGAGCCACGAGCCACGAGCCACGAGCCACGAGCCACGAGCCACGAGCCACGAGCCACGAGCCACGAGCCACGAGCCACGAGCCACGAGCCACGAGCCACGAGCCACGAGCCACGAGCCACGAGCCACGAGCCACGAGCCACGAGCCACGAGCCACGAGCCACGAGCCACGAGCCACGAGCCACGAGCCACGAGCCACGAGCCACGAGCCACGAGCCACGAGCCACGAGCCACGAGCCACGAGCCACGAGCCACGAGCCACGAGCCACGAGCCACGAGCCACGAGCCACGAGCCACGAGCCACGAGCCACGAGCCACGAGCCACGAGCCACGAGCCACGAGCCACGAGCCACGAGCCACGAGCCACGAGCCACGAGCCACGAGCCACGAGCCACGAGCCACGAGCCACGAGCCACGAGCCACGAGCCACGAGCCACGAGCCACGAGCCACGAGCCACGAGCCACGAGCCACGAGCCACGAGCCACGAGCCACGAGCCACGAGCCACGAGCCACGAGCCACGAGCCACGAGCCACGAGCCACGAGCCACGAGCCACGAGCCACGAGCCACGAGCCACGAGCCACGAGCCACGAGCCACGAGCCACGAGCCACGAGCCACGAGCCACGAGCCACGAGCCACGAGCCACGAGCCACGAGCCACGAGCCACGAGCCACGAGCCACGAGCCACGAGCCACGAGCCACGAGCCACGAGCCACGAGCCACGAGCCACGAGCCACGAGCCACGAGCCACGAGCCACGAGCCACGAGCCACGAGCCACGAGCCACGAGCCACGAGCCACGAGCCACGAGCCACGAGCCACGAGCCACGAGCCACGAGCCACGAGCCACGAGCCACGAGCCACGAGCCACGAGCCACGAGCCACGAGCCACGAGCCACGAGCCACGAGCCTCGAGCTTTGGGACACGCGCCGCGAAAAAGTAGTTTTGAACGCTGTTCTGCACGAGACACAAGTCACGAAGAACGTTTTAACTCTGTGCTAAGTAATACACCCGAGATACGAGACACGAGACACGAAACACATTTTTTTGCACCATCCCGACTAATACCAGGCACGAGCCACGAGCCACGAGCCACGAACTAGAACGTTTTAACACTATGCTACAAGGTACGAGGCACAAGGCACGAGGTTCGAGGCACGAGCCTCGAGCTTTGTTTCTCGCGCCACGAAGAAGTAGTTTTGAACGCTATTCTGAAAAAACGAGGCACGAGACACTAGTCACGAAGAACGTTTTAAGCATGTTCTAAGTAATACACCCGAGATACGAGACACGAGACACGAAGAACATTTTTTGCGCCATTCCGACTAATATCAGGCACGAGCCACGAGCCACGAGCCACGAGACACGAAGGACATTTTTTTGCGCAATTCGGAATAATACCAGGCACGAGCCACGCCGAAGAACGTTTTAACACTATGCTACAAGGTACAAGGTACGAGGCAAGAGGCACGAGGCACGAAAGTCGAAGTACATTTTAACGCTATTTGGAGTAAAATCAGGCACGAGCCACGAGTCACGAGGCACGAGGCACGAGGCACGAAAAGGGTGCGAATAGCCACACCGTAAAGTTAAACACGACGTTGATGTTAAAAAAAGCTGAAAATTGAAATTTTCATATTGCTTCCTCATCAAAGTTGTAAATTGAAATTTTCATATGGCTTTCTCACAATGTTCCATTATTCGCGAAGCTTCCTCTATGAGGAAGCCAAAAGTACAGAAAATGCTTTCTCATTTTCTCGTGATAGTTAGTTCTCGTGATAGTTGGGGATTCAGTTGTATTGATGGTTGAACTGAGTTTTCGCAATTTGGTATTTTTTCGTCACGAGTTGGCAGTGAGTTGTCAAATTGTACTGATATTTGTGCGACTGTCGGAGGGCTATCCTTTTTTTGCGTAGTTGTTGGAGGCGATCTGAAGGTTGGTTTTACGGGTGGTTTACCACTATTTTCGTCACCAGACGATTTTCCGATGTTCGTCGACAATGCTTTGAATCCTTGTTTGTTGAAATTTACGTTTTCGGATTCTGTTTCGTTTTCTGTTTCATTTTCCTTATTTTTTGCCTTATAGTTGTCATTTTTGTTTTCGGATCCATTGATTTTTTCGCTTTTGTCACCGTATAAGTTGCCGACTTTCCCACCAGGGCTGACTTTTTCGCGAAACTCGCTTTTGTTTTGCTGCGATAAGCTTTTTGTTTTACTTGGCCTCATTGGGCTCTTTTCTTTTTGTTGCCTCATTAGGCTTTTTCCGTTTTATTGCTTCGTTGAGCTTCTTTTGTTTTGTTGCGTCGTTGGGCTGTTTTCGTTTTGTTGCCTCGTTGGGCTTTTTTCGATCTGTTGCCTCGTTGGGCTATTTCCTTCTTCTGTTGCACTATCTTCTATATCCGTATATTTATATTTTATTTCTGTATTATCTCGTTTCCTGATTTGTCTGCGTGGTTGTTGCCTACTTCCTTCGTCTTCAGATGAGTCTGCTAGACATTTTTCGATCGGTTTCCGTTTTAGTTTGATTGTGCGTATTCCTTTTAATTTTTGCCTGGTCCGTTTTCGTGTAGGTATTTTTATGAGTTCAGCTTCGTTTTCTGATGTTTTAGTTTGCGGTGTTTCGTTGTGAATATTTGAATCAATTTTTGTGGGTACACTCTCCGTTATTTGTTTTGATTCTTCCATTTTCGGTAATTGGTTTGTTTCTTCTCGTGGTAGCTTTGTCTGTTTGGGGAAAACTTGTTTAGTTTTTTCGGCGTTTACGTCGTGCACTGTTGAGACTTGACTAACGTTGCGAACTCTTATGGAGCACGTTACTCCTTTCTTTTGAAGTAATCGTTGAAAAATCTGTTCGATTTGTGCCACATCGAGGCTCGACTGTTGATCGGATATTTGGCGATTTCGCGAATCACTGAACCTACTGTCTCGTGATCTTTTTCGACAGTTTCGGTCACGTGAACCGTCTCGGTAGTTTCGATTGTGCGCGTTGTCACGATAATTTTGGTCGCGCGCGTTGTCACGACATTTTCGGTTGTTTTGATAATTGCGATCTTGCGAATCGTCTCACCGCGAGTTGTTCTGGTTGTCACGTGGATTGTTATAATTATTGCGCGAGTTTTCGCGGGAATCGTTGTGATTGCCGCGCGAATTGTAATTGTCACGCGAATTGTTGTAATTGACACTCGAATTGTTTTGGTAGTTACAATCTCGTGAATCTCGTTTGCGATAGTCGTATCGATTGTGTGAGTCTCTATCACGATAGTTGAATTGCACTCGAGAATTTCTGTCATGATTTTGATAATTATCGGATCGTAAATGAATGTTTTCGCGCATATCTTCTTCGGTGTATGTTGGTTGTTCCACTGTGTGAAATGAATTTTCGCTTTATAGGGACTATTTTCCCTAGCTTCGAATTTTTCGCGGCTTCGCGTGTGATGAAGCGTTCGCCTACGCGCGAGTTCGTTTTCTATATTTACTGCTTCGTCGACTGCATCGTTCAGGGTTAGAAATGTTTGTTGCATGATTACTGTTGGAGTAATATTTTTGTCAGGCTGAGCGCGAAGGGTTAAGACACGAGGAGAGAGAAAATAAGAGAATTCGGTATAATTGAAATAGATTTATTCACACGTTTAACTTTACTTTATCTTTTCTTTTATTACAGTACGTTGTAATTGATCGAGAGAGCCGGTTTCATACAAGAGTTAAACTAAAAGACTATCGTAAACTATATTTTCACGGCACGTGTCCGTACGTTAATTTTCCTACTATCAATGTTCTCGAAAATGGCGACCGCCGCTCGCTACACGCGTTCACCCGCTTTTTCACGTATTCCGCGACACACACACCTTCTTCGATTACGCACCCGTTCTCGTTCGCACACCGTGGACAACTCCGTCTCTCGTTCGCTCAGACGCTTACTCGTCTACTCGCGCACGCGCATTTCGCGTTTCTTCCATTCGTACCATCTTATCGCAATTAAATTGCTCACATTCGGCTATCCTGATTACATTTTGGTACCTCAAAATGCTAATTTTTCGCTCTTACGCGTATCTATCAAGATATTATTATCGATTATTTTTCTTTTCTTTTAATTTATTGCTATTTCGAGTATCTATCGAAATGTACTTTCGTTTATCCTTAATATCACGTTCGAGTTATCCTCGTATTATTATTCGTCGACAACATAATCTTGTAGATACCTCGGCGGTCGTCTTTCGCGTCTTTCCTTACTTATTTTATCAGTCTTATTTTTCTTTACGTTATTCTTCGCACAGTTCTGCGACTTGGACGGACTTCCCATTCGTTCCAATTCCTCAGTCTTGTAATTTACACTTATTTCGCTATTTATCGTACAATATTCGTCCTCATTTTCTAATCCTTCTCCTTCGTTAAACACTAATTCGTCGAATTCCCTCGTTTCGTCATTGTCCTTTTCGTTTAGTGTGCTCATCGGATACATGTCGTGTGCTTGCCATAACTTCAGTTGTGAGACGTGAGCAGTGGTCGGTCTGTTTACTTTTCTGTTGTCTCCTAAGCGTTCTATCACGTACGTGTCACTCGGATAAACTTCGGTCACCACGTATGGTCCCCTATACCGCCGTTGAAGCTTTGTACTTTCACCTGTCGCCGTGTGACCCACCTAAACATAGATAATATCTCCTACTTCATATTGCACTTTAAATCGGTGATGCTCGTCGTATCTTTGTTTATAGTTTTGTTGCGCGGTTTCTATTTTCTCTTTGTTTTCGTCTCGGATCTCTATCGGATTTCTATATGTCTCGCGATGTCGAGTTAGATCTCTTATCCGCCCATCCCCGAAACGTAGTTGATACCACGTTGCCTTGCTTACACTCGAATTTATATTACGCTCGATGTCTTTCACCTCAGCATCCCAGTCATTTCTTTCGCCGTGCTCCGTTCGAACAATCAGTGCTGGCAGTAGAGTGCGGTTCATTCTTTCAATGAGACCGTTTGCCTGAGGGTGTCTACTAGAGTTTAAAGTGTGTTTTATTCCGTGTCGAGTACAGAACTCGTCAAAACTTTTCGCGGTGAAACTTGTTCCCCGGTCACTGATTATCCGCGTAGAAAAAAGTCGTATGGGAAAGGGTAGTACCGATGAGCACACGATTCCGAAATGGCTACTCAAGTCGCGATATTTGATCGCGATCGCTTTTCTCATAGATTCAGGTACCACGTACAAATCTACTTCGTCGTTTCCTCGCTTAACGTTCCTGTAAAGTACACCGTTGCAAAGCCTGTAGTCCCGAACCGCTTCAAGTTCCGACTTCAGGCACTGCGATTTCGGTTTTTGCAAGATGTCGATTTTACGTTTTAAACCGGGATTTTGATACTGATGCATCATAATTTCATCTTCGCGTACAGTTATTTGAAAGGTCTGAGCCCTTTCTACTAATTCCTCGTCCACCGGTTCTTCTACCGGAGCTCTAGATAAGGCATCGACATGTTGCATAGCCGTTCCTTCCCTGTGACGTATCTCGAAATCGTATTCGGAGAGCGAAGCTGACCACCTGACAACCTGTGGATTCATTGTTTTATTCGCGTTGAGATACACGAGTGCTTGGCAATCTGTTATTATCGTGAATTTTAAGGGCAATATGAATACTCTCAGCCTTTCGACAGACCACACCAGGGCCATTAACTTCAGCTTGCTAGAATGGTAGCTTCGCTCGACCGCTGATGTTCGTCTACTGACCGCAAAAATCGGATGTAACTCGTTATTTTCGTTACTTTGCAGCAAAATCGCTCCTAGACCCTGACAACTTGCATCTGTATGCAATTCTGTTTTTATAGCATTCGGATTATAAAGTCGTAATACAGGTTTCGACGTTAACAATTCCTTGATTCGTGCGAATGCCCGCTGTTCTTTTTCCGTCCAACTAAACTCTATCGCTTTCCGCGTTAACTCGGTCAATGGAGCTACGATTGTCGCGAATTTTGGAACGAATCTCCGGAAAAAGCTCGCCATTCTCACAAATCGTCTAATCTCGTGTACATTTCGAGGTTTCGGAAATTTCGAGATCGCCTCCATTTTTAACGGGCCTGGCTCGATGCCTTCACTCGTCACTACAAGACCAAGATATTCCACACGATCCATCCCGAATTTACATTTTGAAAGTCTTAACGTCAAGCCCGCTCTTCGCAGTGCCTCGAGGGTTGCTCGAACTCGTACCATCAACTCGGACCAGTCTTTAGCCATAATCAGAACATCATCTAGATAGAATAGAAGGTACTTGTTTCTCAAAGGTCCCAGAGCTAATTCCATCATTTTCGAAAAATAAAATGGAGCGTTCATAAGTCCAAACATTGTCCACGTGAACTCTCCAATTTAATCGGGAGTAATGAAAGCTGTTTTCGAGCAAGCCTCTTCCGCGAGGGGCATCTGCAAATACCCATGCGCCAAGTCCAGTGTTGCGAAAAGTTGAGCACCATGCAATACTTCCAAATACTCGTCTATATTCGGCAAGGGATAATTAATTCTCTCTGTTTGAGCATTCAATTTCCTGTAATCTACAACTAATCGGGATTCTCCCGTTTTCTTTTGTACCAGCAACACTGGGCTCGCGTATGGAGACGTAGTCTCTCTTACAAGACCTACATCCTTCCATTCCTTAACAATTTTTTTTATTCTATCGCGACCTTGTCGGTTCGTACGATACGGTTTCGAGCTCACTGGTACACTTTCCGGTTTCACTTGAATATCCATTTCGATTAAGCTCGTTTTGCCGATTTCGGAAATATTTTGAGCCACACACACACGAAACTCATTTAACAGAATCACCAAATCTTGACGTTGTTCCGACGTTATTGCTGCGTCGGTGTAAACCTCTTCTTTATCGATGTTCTCTCGTCGTGGTTGTAGCTTTGGTACTTGCCGCTCGATGTTCATCACTTCGACTGCGATGTCGGTTCCTTTCGTCAACTCCAGAGGATGCCGATTGCAGTTGAGTACTGGAACCATCATCGCCGCGTCATCGTTCTTCACGTTGACGAAGTTGATCGTCGCTGGGGGTAGGGTTTCGTCACGTACTAGGATTGTTTGATTATCTTTTTCGCTCTAAATATCCGGCATTATCTTCGTCAACTCGAGTGTCGATCTTTCAACGAAAACCAATTGATTGTCGACTTTTAAGTAGGCCACATTTTCCAACTCTGTGTATGTTCTACCGATCAACACATCTTGAGACTGTACGTCATCCGGAACGACACACAGCAGAACATCGTTGCCTTCAATTCCATCGACGTTAATTGTGCCTTTGATCACGCCACACGAGTAAACAACACTTTTTTTATTACCGAAACCACTCAGAGTACTAGGCGTTCGAATTACAGTGAAGTCGTTGCACAAAACAGCGGATGCCTTAATCGTACAATCCGAGCTACCCGGGTCTATCATAGTTTGAAATTCGCAGCCGTTCACCTTTATCTTTTTCAGATATTTGGCGAGATTATCTGCGAACGCGGAGCTGTTACGTTTGCTTTCGGTACACGCCGCACCCGGTGTAGCTTTGGTCACAAGCCTCACGTCACCCTTGTCTAATGGTATCGGCTTATTGCAGACCTTGACATGATGCCCCGTTTCACCACATCTCGAACACACTACCACTTTTTTTTCTTCGGGACATTTGTTTGAATAATGACCTAACTTTTGACAGTTATAACACTTAACTTGATCACGAGACTTTTTCTTAGCGTCCTCGTCGGTTTTCGTCGCTGAACTTTTCGTTTTATCACTCGCAGTAGCGGACGAAGCACTTCCCGATTTAGATCCCACAGTACTTTTCGGTTTCTGTTGTCGATGTTGGTCGAACACCTGAAGAGACCGTTCGAATGACACTAACCCGTGATATAGTTCATCCTCATCTTGATACACTATCGATAATGCGTGCACGGCTGAATCTCTAAGCTGAAGCGCCGATGACTCTTGTCTTCCCGTTTCCTCAAACGTCAAACCAAAAGTTTTACACAGTTTCACTTTATCATGATAATAATCAGAAAATTCCTCAGTCTCTCGTTGTTTACGATTTTGCATATTCTCCCACAACTGAGCTCGATCGAGCTTAGGGATCCACGATTTCTTGAAAGCTTCACGAAAATGTTGCCAGCTCTGAAATCCTCCTCGTCGCGTTTGAAACCATGATCTTGCTGCTCGCTTCAGATGCATCATTGCCATCTCGTATAGAAAAGCTTCCGGCCAGTTATGCACTCTCGCTGTCGCTTCGATTTGATCTAACCATTGTCTCGCCTCCACTGGCGTCTCAGTTCCGAGAAAATCACCAACCGATTTAGAAAGATCCGGCGTAACGTGAAAACTTGGTAAACCTTGAGGCAACGTCCGATTCGTAGACATATTTTGCATCATCGTCATATTTTGTTGCATTAGCTGAGTCATCGTCTCAAGTAGTCGATTTAATGTATTTCCGTCCTGTACCCCTTCCACAGGCGGGGCGCCATCCATCCCGTGAGCTCCGTCGTCCGAAGACAGTTCCCCTTCCTCGCGTTCCTCACGAGGATTTGCCGCCGATTGCATCCCTGGTTCTACCGGTAACGTATTAAGTTGAGGTCGAAAGGTATTACTCATTCCGCTTACCCTCGGTACCTGCGATTTCGGAGTAGGATATGTCAATACCGGCGGTCGAAGAATACGACTACGATTTACCGACGGCGGTGGAGGCAAATTCTGCTGTATCGACAGCTGTGGTGGCCCACCCGACTCTTGTACTGTCGGTAATGCAGGGAACAGTTCCAACCGAATTTGATTTGTACGTCTCGTGGATTGACGACTCGTCGAAATTCTTCGTACGAATTCAACGAACGCGCCATGACACCTGATTATCCATCTCTCGCGTTCCGTTACAACCAAAATGGATATGACCGGATTTTTTTTTATTTTCCCTTTTTTTTAACCGAAATTCTCGCAGTCCACTTTTGTGGGCGTGGGTTCGAATCCCACTTCTGAAATGTTGGAGTAATATTTTTGTCAGGCCGAGCGCGAATGGTTAAGACAGGAGGAGAGAGAGAATAAGAGAATTCGGTATAATTGAAATAGATTTATTCACACGTTTAACTTTACTTTATCTTTTCTTTTATTACAGTACGTTGTAATAAAGCTGGGTTCGAGCACGGGTTTTGGTTTTTTTTTGTCGTTAATCACCGAGTTCTATGCGCTGTTGTTTTTTTTGTTTGGTAGTTCACTTTATTTTTTTTTTTTCACTCCGTAGTGTCGTGCGAGCTACGCTCGAGCACTATCGGTGAGATGGTTTTTTTCAATGTTTTTCGTTCACTCTTTTTTATTGTTTCCTCTGTGGTGGGGTGGGAGCCAAGCTCAGACATGATTGTCGCAATATTGGGTAAAAAAAAGAATTATAGTCGGTACTTTTTTTTTAACTGTTTATTTTTTCATTTTCGGTTTTTGTTTTTATTATTATACACAGTGTTTTGTTCACTGTTGATATGTTCTCTCCTTTTTTTGACTGTTGAAGATTTTCTTTTCTTTTTTTTCGCTGGTTCGTTGAACTATATTTTTTTTCACTGTTGATATCTGTTTTTTTTTTCAGTTCCGGTTTGGGTGCGAACACGGCTTGAGCACTGGCGTTCGATCGAATTAATTTTTTTTTTTTTTTTTTTTGAAAAAAACAAGTTTCGAGACAAAAAAAAAAATTTGTGTGGACGTGTTGCTTAGTTCGACACTTCTGACACCATGTAACAGATGTACACGGGTGTCAGAATTTTTTTTTTATGAAGTGGTAAAACTTTTTTTTTATGTAGGCGTGTTTATGTGATTCCCACACTTCTGACACCATGTAACATAATGGCAATGCGGGTATAAATGATTCGAGTAACTCCAAGGTGAATATATATTGTTCGATAATTTATTAGAATCGCAGCAATGAATTTAGGAGAGTGTACCGTTCCGTGATTCGAGCTGGTCTAAAGTGAAGCGGGCGTCAAGCTGAGGGCCCGACGCACGCTTCACCGAGGAACAAAGTCGCAACGGACTGTCGTGACGCCCGCGATAAAGCCCTTCTCACGGCTCTAAGCCGTGCGGCCGGATGCAGATAACCCGGGAGGGCTTCTGCGTATTAAAACGCAGCGGATAAATAATACCGCGGCGAAGAAAGGAAATAAGAAAGAAAAGAGGCTGGAGCCGTTACAGAGGCAAAAAATTCGGAATGTATCAATGGGGCAAAAACGGGTGAAAAAATCGAAATGTATCAATGGGGCAAAAACGGGGCAAAAAATCAAAATGTATCGATGGGACAAGCCGGGGCAAAAAATTGGAATGTATCGATGGGACAAGCCGGGGCAAAAAATTGGAATGTATCGATGGGACAAGCCGGGGCAAAAAATTGGAATGTATCGATGGGGCAAAACGAGGCGAGAAAATTCGGATGTATCGAAGTGGCAAAACGGGGCAAAAAAATTGGGATGTCTCGATGGGGCAAAACGGGGCAAAAAATCAAAATGTATCGATGGGACAAGCCGGGACAAAAAATTGGAATGTATCGATGGGGCAAAACGAGGCGAGAAAATCCGGATGTATCGAAGTGGCAAAACGGGGCAAAAAAATTGGTATGTCTCGATGGGGCAAAACGGGGCAAAAAATCAAAATGTATCGATGGGACAAGCCGGGACAAAAAATTGGAATGTATCGATGGGGCAAAACGAGGCGAGAAAATCCGGATGTATCGAAGTGGCAAAACGGGGCAAAAAAATTGGGGTGTCTCGATGAGGCAAAACGGGGCAAAAAATCAAAACGTATCGATGGGGCAAAACGGGGCAAAAAAATCGGGATGTACCGATAAGGGAAAATGGGGCAAAATTTGGTAGTGGGGAAAAACGGGGAAAAATCGAGATGTATCGAAGGGGCAAAACGGGGCAGAAAAATCAGGATGTTTCGGTACAGCTAAACGGGGCGAAAAATTGGGCTGTATCGATGGGACAAAACGAGGCGAAAAATCGGGATGTATCAATGGGGCAAAACGGGAAAAAATCGGGATATATCGATAGGGCAAAATCAGGCGGTGGTGCAAAACGGGGCAAAAACGCACGCAAGTAGACGACAGTACCTATACGGATTTTTTCAAGATGGCGACTTTGAGGTGTGGGGATGGCTGTGCAGCGTGCTCGGCTGGGCCGCCAGGCCCGCCGGCTCGTTGTTGGGCTGGTTTTCCAGTAGAGATCCCCCGCCACACATATGATAAAGGAACATAATACAAAACTGGCCACACACATTTGAAGAGACCCTTTGAATCTGCTTGGTATTCCATCGATAGAGGGTGCAGTTCTTACGTAGACGGTGGATATGACTTGGAATGAGCGGCGGAATGCCGTAGCTGTCGAAGTACGATCCACGTCCCCGGCCATCGATGTAGATTGCGACCCAGTGTGTTCCAGGGCGCGTGTGGTCATCAGTGTTCACAACAAGGGCTGTCGGCCTCGTTAACAGAGTTGGAATCTGATCGGCGGCATGAACACTTCTCGAGACTTTAGAGTGTAAGCCCTGCAATGCCTGGCCAATCTGGATCGTATTCATCACTTGTTACGACTGGAGAGTATCAGTCGCGTTGCTTCTTCAGATTCACAGGTTCAGGTAAGTAGTCAAACTGTGGTACCCGCGTAGCTGTAGGAGGCACGTCGCGAAGGATCCACTCCTTCAATTTTGCGGCGTTGTTTAAAGCACAAGACAGCTCCGGTCTGTTTAAGAGTCCGTGATGCAGACAGACCTGTGCTGAGGAGGGCAGATCGTTGAATGATGGACAGTCGCTTTCCTTAAGGTTTTTTCTCTCCCGTGCTGTAACATTTTGGAGGTATTTAGCCTTTTCATGTCCGCGAGTATAAATGGCTCCAGCAGCCCGTATGATCTGTCGGAGATTTGCGTGTAGTGTTCTGATTCCTACGTCTCCCTCGAACCACTCCAGACCGTGATGATGACGAGTCCTCCAATTATTCTTCGCTAGCACCGATCTCGGGAGATTCGTGAAAACGTATGCTGGAGCGGTGATCCAATGGCCAATATACTCTTTATCGAGCGTAACGACAGCTACTTCTTTAACAATGAAGCAGTCATCCTTGTCGTAAAACCCTTGAATATCGATGACGTAGTCCATTTTGGTGAAAAAATGTTATGGTCCAGTAAATACAACCGCTACTGCCAAAGGATCGCTGCGTACTACCGATGAGCGGTGAAGATACATCCACGAGATTTTGGTGTTGGAAGGGATAAGCGGGGGTGTGTCAACAATTCGCTTGTTTTTACTGCTTTTTCTTACCCCACAAAGGTTCAACCCGTTGAGATGCCTACTTACAAATAGCGAAGAAGAAGAAAAGTGACGTAAGCACCCCCTTCTAGCACCCCCACTATTTTACCACACCTTGTACGAGTCCTGCTGTTTAGCGTAACGCAGTGGAAGTTCAGTTACAAAATAATTCTCCTACGGTATACAACTAAAAATGGTCCACCGAAGAGCAAAGCCTGTGGAGGTATTAACGAGACGTAACCACGCAGTCCAACAGAGAGGAGCGCATGTGGAAGAACGGAATAACCACGGCTGGGTGCAGCAATCGAGGACGAACTCTACAACGCGTTGGCACAAACGGGAGTAATATCCAAAACAGCCTCCAAAAATATGGTTTATCCGGAGACGCCAATATTTCGCTCGTGAAAGGCGACGACAATTGCGTGCATCGGTGAGTAATACTCAGTTGGGTAATTAAACCACGGAGTAGTAAAAAATCGATTAATTAAATATAGTGCCAGGGTGTAAATTAATCGGCGCACATGCTCGGTGCAGGGTGGTGCGGGGTGATCCCCCGAGTAAAATGAGCCCTGGGAAAAGTTCGTGTGATGAGTAGTTTCGGAGGAATAAGGGTTTAAAGTTGACCAATGAGAGCGCAGCTTGGGTGATCACATCGACAGCACACAAGCATGTGATAACTTCACTGGACTTCGATACAGAGTGTCCAATAAATGAATTCACTGATCGAACATGCATTTATAAATAAAATAAATTCGTTGCTCGCTCCAATGTACATTACCAAGTCGAATTATCCTCCGGATTTCGAAATTGGCTGTCCCTAAGACGACTCCTCGGGCATGCTATTCAACTGCGCGAATCCAGGAGATGTCCAGGTCTTACCAGACGATTTCTCGTCATTTAGCGAACTTGGTTCCGTAGTTCTTTGCTTCTTGGGCCTTGTGAAAGATACCCCCGAGCATTACGTCAACCCCCCACTAGGCTTTTGTTGTCTAGGTGTCGAAGGACAATTTCTCGACATCCGGCGAGTTTGGCTCCGTAGTTTTTTGTTTCTCGGATCTTGAGAAAGGTACTGCAGAACACTACACCGAACCTCGCTGACGTCAACGATGTCCAGGTATGGATTAACAATTTCTCGACATCCGGTAAGTTTGGCTCCGTAGTTTTTTGCTTCTTGAGCCTTGAGAAAGGTACCGCCGAGCATTACGTCGAACTTACACGAGGCTCGCTTTGTCCAGGTGTCTATTGACGAATTCTCGACATCCGACGAGCCTCGCTCCGTAGTTTTTTGCTACCGAACATTGCGTCGAACCTCGTCAACGCTCTCGTTGTCTAGGTGTCTATTGACGATGTCTCGACATACGACGAGCTTGGCTCCGTAGTTTCTTGCTTCTCAGACTTTGAGAAGGGTACTACCGAACATTGCGTCGAACCTCGTCAACGCTCTCGTTGTCCAGATGTCTATTGACGATGTCTCGACATAAGACGAGCTTCGCTCCGTAGTTTCTTGCTTCTCAGACCTTGAGAATGGTACTGCCGAACATTGCGACGAACCTCGTCAACGCTCTCGTTGTGCAGGTGTCTATTGACGATGTCTCGACATCCGACGAGCTTCGCTCCGTAGTTTTTTGCTACTCAGATCTTGAGAATGGTACTGTCGAACATTGCGTCGAACCGCGTCAACGCTCTCGTTGTCCAGGCAACCTTGTTGAAGCGACCTTGAGGCATGGTTTACCCAAAACCTTCTTGTCTTACGCAGTTCGTGAAAATATTCGGGACTTTGCTTCGACTCCGATAAAAAGCCCGGTGCGAAATCTCCCGCCCTTACCCCGTGTTGAATCGAAAGTTGTAAAGTCGACGATCGTTTTCAAAATTTCTCATATTTATTGAACTAAAGCGATCTTGAGGCATGGTTTACCCGAAATCTTATTGTATTACGCAATCTCAAGGTCGCTTCAGTTCAATAAATATGAGAAATTTTGAAAACGGTCGTCGACTTTACCACTTTTGATTCGACACGGGATAAGGACGGGAGATTTCGCACCGGGCTTTTTATCGGAGTCTAAGCAAAGTCCTGACTATTTTTACGAGCTGCGTAAGACAATAAGGTTTCAGGTAAACCATGCCTCAAAGTCGCTTCAATTTAATAAATATGGGAAGTATTGAAAATGATAGTCGACTGTACCACTTTTGATTCGATACGGGATAAGCGCGGGAGAATTCGCACCCGGGTTCTTATCGGAGTCGAAGCAAAGTTCAGACTATTTTGACGAACTGCGTAAGACAATAAGGTTGCGGGTAAACCATGCCTCAAGGTCGCTTCAATTCAATACATATGAGAATTATTGAAAACGATCATCGACTTTACCACTTTCGATTCGACACGGACTAAGGGCGCGAGATTTCGCACCCGGGTTCTTATCGGAGTCGAAGCAAAGTCCGGACTATTTTCACGAGCTGCGTAAGACAATAAAGTTCCGGGTAAGTTATGTCTCAAGGTCGCTTTAATTCAATAAAAATGAGAAATATTAAAATCGATCGCCGACTTTATCACTTTCGATTCGACACGGGACAAGGGCGGGCGAATTTGCACCCGGGTTCTTATCGGAGTCGAAGCAAAGTCCAGACTATTTTTACGCGCTGCGTAAGCCAATAAAGTTTCGGGTAAATTATGCCTCAAAGTCGCTTCAATTCAATAAACATGAGAAATATTAAAAACGATCGCCGACTTTATCACTTTCGATTCGACACGGGATAAGGGCGGGAGAATTCGCACCCGGGTTCTTATCGGAGTCGAAGCAAAGTTCGGACTATTTTGACGAACTGCGTAAGACAATAAGGTTGCGGGTAAACCATGCCTCAAGGTCGCTTCAATTCAATAAATATGAGAATTATTGAAAACGATCATCGACTTTACCACTTTCGATGCGACACGGGATAAGGGCGGGAGAATTCGCACGATGGTTCTTATCGGAGTCGAAGCAAAGTTCGGACTATTTTTACGAGCTGCTCGTAAAAATAGTCCGAACTTTGCTTCGACCCCAATAAGAACCTTGGTGCGAATTCTCCCCGCCATTATCCCGTGTCGAATCGAAGGTGGTAAAGTCGACGATCGTTTTCAATACTTCTCATATTTATTGAATTGAAGCGACCTTGAGACATGGATTACCCGAAAGCTTATTGTATTACGCAGCTCGTAAAAATAGTTCGAACTTTGCTTCGACTTCGATAAAAACCCGGGTGCGAATTCTCCCGCCCTTATCCCGTGTCGAATCGAAAGTGATAAAGTCGGCGATCGTTTTTAATATTTTTCATGTTTATTGAATTGAAGCGACCTTGAGGCATGATTTACCCGAAACCTTATTGTATTACGCAGGTCGTAAAAATAGTCCGAACTTTGCTTCGACTCCAATAAGAAGCCTGGTGCAAAATCGCGCGCTCTTATCCCGTATCGAATCGAAAGTTGTACAGCCGACTATCGTTTTCAATTTTTCTCATATTTAGTGAATCGAAGCGACTTTGAGGCATAATTTACCCGAAACTTTATTGTCTTACGCAGCTCGTAAAAATAGTCTGGACTTTGGTTCGACTCCGATAAGAACCCGGTTGCGAATTCGCCCGCCCTTATCGCGTATCGAATCGGAAGTGGTACAGCCGACTATCGTTTTCAATTTTTCTCATATTTATTAAATTGAAGCGACCTTGAGATTGCGTAATACAACAAGGTTTCGGGTAAACCATGCCTCAAGGTCGCTTCGGTTCAATAAATATTAGAAATTCTGAAAACGATCATCGACTTTACCACTTTCGATTCGACACGGGATAAGGGCGGGAGATTTCGCACCGGGCTTTTTATCGGAGTCGAAGCAAAGTCCGGACTATTTTTACGAGCTGCGTAAGACAATAAGGTTTCAGGTAAACCATGCCTCAAAGTCGCTTCGATTTAATAAATATGAGAAGTATTGAAAATGATAGTCGGCTGTACCACTTTTGATTCGTAAAAATAGCATCAACCCATTATTTTGTTTTTCAAATGCATGTTGTTGTCATGGACTTAAGCACGTCGTCAATGTGCCTAAACAAGAAAAATTGCAATTTAGACACGAACGTGATAACGATTGAACGTATCGATCCATTCTGCAATCTAGTCTGAGTTGGGTTTTGAGTAGCTACGTGCGGCGTTTACGATTACTTGCTGATTTTTTTTTTACAATTTTCATATTTTCATATTTATTCATATTTATACATTTACATATTTATTTATATTTATTCATATGTACACAATTGAGTACACGTCTTCGTGATGGCGTATACTCCACGCGAGTATTTTCGCATGATACTCGCGCTTGGCGAAGCTCGGGGGAGAGCGGGCGTTGCGGTTCGTTTATATCGAGAACGTTGGCCCAATGCAGGACGGTATCCAGACGCCAACGTAATTGGACGTTTGGAACGTCACTGCGTCGAGACGAATGCGTTGGTGCCTGGTGGAAATCCGGATGCTGGGAGACCGCCTCATCGACGAAATGTCCGGCTCCAAGAAGATATTTTGGACTGTGTCGCCAACGATCGCGGAGCACCCGAAGTCTTGCGCGTCAGTTCAATACGAATCACACGACTGTTTGGAATATTCTCCACGAAGAGGGACTGCATCTGTACCATTACACCCGGGTTCAGGCGCTTAAAGAAAATGATCCGGCTCATAGACTCGTGTTTTGCAACGAAATCACCGAATGCGCGGAGAACGATCCGACGTACATAGATCGGATTGTGTGGACGGATGAGTCCATTTTCACCAGAGATGGCTACTTTAACCAACACAACAGTCATTATTGGGCTGACGCTAACCCTCACGTGGTGCATGAAAACGTATTTCAAGACCGATTTTCCGTGAATATGTGGGCTGGCATGGTTGGGGATGAACTGGTACGTAGTAACTGATAACTGATTTTTGAAAATATTTATGAACTGTGTTTCTCCTTAGATTGGACCGATAATTCTGCCCGATCGTTTGAATGCCGATTCGTATCTGGATCTCCTCGAAAATGTTTTGCCGGACCATATCGCTCATCTTCCGGTGGATTTGTTGGAGCGACTAATCTTTCAACACGATGAAGCACCGGCTCACTTTAGTTTAATTGTTCGCGATTACTTGGACCGCCAATGGCCAGACCGGTGGATAGGAAGACGTGGTCCGATGTTGTGGCCGCCTAGATCCCCAGACCTTACCCCCCTCGATTTTTTTCTGTGGGGTTATATGAAGGACAACGTTTATAAAGGGCAGCCGGACGAAGACGTTGACGAACTCCTTGGTAGAATTCACCGAGTCGCTGCGGAAATACCGGACGAGATAGTGCAGAGAGCAACAAGAAGTGTTTTGCCTCGAGCTGGAATGTGCTTGGATAGTAATGGAGGTAATTTTGAACAATATCGGGATTAGTGAAAAAAAATGTTGCCGCATCGTGCCCTAAGGGGAATCCATTGTTAGTGTTACAGAAGTAATAATTTAAAAGATAATACTGTTATCGTTTGATAATTATAAATAAAATAAACAATGCACCTCTCTCAACCACCCTATTCCCTAGATAGCCCGATGTAAGCATTGTTTATTCGCCGTCGTCCTCGCCGTCGCCGTCGTCCTCGTCCTCTCCGTCGTCCTCGTCCTCTCCGTCGTCCTCGTCCTCTCCGTCGTCCTCGTCCTCTTCGTCGTCCTCGTCCTCTCCGTTGTTCTCGTCCTCTCCGTCGTCCTCGTCCGCTCCGTCGTCCTCGTCCTCTCCGTCGTCCTCGTCCTCTTCGTCGTCCGCGCCTATGAGACCGACGTCCTCACACTAGTGCGAGATTTTTTTTATCTAGCTAAACTTTTTTTTACCTAGCCACAAAGAATTGAAGGTAGTCCCAGCGGTATAGTCTCGTCAAACGTGAGTTTCAGAGGAAATTTCGAACGTAAAAGTGTTTAAACAATTACCGTCGACGTTTCATGGGTCACCAGCAATGGACTTCCGGTTAAGCGTGAATTTTTTTGGACATTGGATCCACTTGACAAGGGTAAGTACCAATGTATCATAAATAATAATTATCGAAGACATATTAAGGTAGTACTAGCGGACAGCCTGACCTCACGTGAGTTCAGAAAGAATTGAGAGAAGAATTACGAACACTTCTGGATGAGATAAAAATCTGAAAAAATCGACCATATGGAAGGTACTGGAAAGATTAATTTTGCATAATAATAATTCCAAAATGTTATTAATAAATTAACGAAAAAAAAATTTCCCAATAAATCACCCGGCAACCTAACTTTTTTTTATTACTGAAAACGATTTGTTAATTTTTCTGAATACGTATGAATTTTTTCAGAATTTCGTGTAATTTTTGAAAATCGCGGTTTTTGTTAATAAAAAAACGTTATTTAAAAAAATTACACAAAATCCTGAAGAAATTCATACGTATTCAAAAAGATTAACAAATTGTTTTTATATGAACAAAAGGTTAAGTTGCCGGAGGATTTCTTGACATTTTTTTTCATTAATTTGGAAATAACATTTTGGATCTTTTCAGCACCTTCAATATGCTTGATTTTTTTCAGATTTTTATCCCGTCGAGAAGTGTTCGCAATTCTCTCTCAATTCTCTCTGAACTCGGGTGGGCTCAGGCTGTCCGCTGGTACTACCTTCAAAGACTTGCCGCGAAAACTATGGGTTTTCATCCGGAGCCCAAGAAGACTCCGAGAGATCAAAATTCGTTTTATTTGGGGCAAAAGTGATGAATTATAGCCCGTTCTAATTAGCTGCGGGCAATAATTCATCGCTTTTGCCCTAAAAAAATTTTATCCTTGAAAAGATGGATGAACCATAGACAAATCATTATTAATAATGTTATAAGGATCAGTGGTCTAGTGGCGCGAGCGGTTGCTTGGAAGTCCGGAGGTTCCGAGTATGAGTCTCGCTTACGGTTGATTTTTTTTTCTAGGCACGTATTAGTGACATACTCTCGTGCCGAATCGAAAAGCGGTTTTCCGAAAAGCCCGAGAAAAAAAAAATTAGTTTTACTGGATCGATCGGAAGTTTTGTCCTATCCACTTTCGTATTTATTCCTTCTGGGAATGCTTCAATTTGTTTTTATAAACTTTTGTCGTTACTTCTTTATCGTCGGCCGAGAAGCATCGATTTTTCATGATTCCACGAAAAATCATCAGCTCGTAAACGATTTGGCGAAATCTTCCGGATCATCCGTAATATTTTTTTAATATTTCAGCATTTCGTTACCCCTTATCTTTTATTTGGTCAGTGTTTAGTTTCTTCTGCGATCAGTTGACAGTCTGCAACGTCTGTCATATGTCTCAAACAACTGTCAAACGTTGCAGATGTAACATTCTCTACAACGGGAACTGATCGCGGAAACTTTAAACAGAAAAAGTAAAAGAATAGGGGCGAGGAAATGGGAAAATACCCAAAAAATATCACGGACAATCCGGAATATTTTGGAAAATTGCTGTGCGAGCTCGTGCCCTATCGATCCACGATGGAAAATAACCCGAGCCTCTCAGCTGACATCGTTGGAAACCTAACGGAAAGCGTCTACAAAACGCAATTGCGGAATTCGCGGAAAGAGTACATACGGAAATGGATATACCAAAACGTTCGCTGGATCCTGTCGTTCATCCAGACATACGATTTGAAACAAAACGTCGAGGAGAATAACACACAGTGAGTAAATTTTGATATTTCATGTGTTCATATCACGCGGTTATCAAACATTATGAAGCTACCGTGGCTACTTACGCCAGAGCCGTAACCTCAGCGAAAAGAGGGGTTGATGCACGAGTCATCAATGAGCTCCGACGCGATTGAAATTTTGTAGAGTTGTTATGCAGAGTATCTTCAATATGCGCTTGAACGGTATGCCGCTTTGCGAGAGGACGTAGGCCTTAAATAATTTTTATTAATTATTTAACAAAAAAAAAACTTTAATCACCGCGCATAATTCGATGCATTTGTTTAATATTGAAATTTCTAGGAGTTATCACAGGGCGTGTCCCGAATACATAGGGAGCAATTTTAGAAGGGGGCGAGGCCAATAAATAATTATTAATAACTATTATTAATAATTATCAATAATAGTTATTACTAATAATTATTTAATGGCCTCGTCCCCTCCCAAAATTGCTCCTTATCTATACCGAACACTCACTGTGACGACTCCAGAAAATCTCAATACATAAAAAAAATGCCTTGAAAAACCCGAGGCAATTGGTTTTTTTTTTTTTTTTTAATAAATATGAATAATTCTTTAATAGCCTCATCCTCTAGCGAAATCGCTTCTTATGTATTCATGATACGCAGTATAAGAAGTCTTCGAAATTTTAATTTCTAAGGAACTTGTGAAAGACATGGGGCTCCAAAACTCCCTTTTTCGCTAGACTTCGGACCTGGCGTAAGTAGCCGCAGCGGCTAGCTTCAGCCGCATTCAAACATTAATATTTCATTTTGTTCTAGCCGTACCTATCAACAAGTCGGCACGTTCGCCAAGCGCAAGATGTGCCCACGGGGACACGAGCCGCTTTTCCACAATGACGAATTGAATGCCAAGTGAGCATGAAAGAGTTTTAATTACGATTTTATTCAAATATCATTATTGTTAATAACATTTTTATTTGCAGCATGAATGAAAACGGCCGACCGAGAGATCGGGAAGATCCAGTGGAGGTTCCACTGGAACTTCCAGAAGTGCGGGATACGGACGGACAGATGGGTGAGGGGGATCGAGATGAACAGCCGGATGAGGGGGATCGGGAAGATCCAGTGGAGGTTCCACTGGAACTTCCAGAAGTACGGGATAGGGACGGACAGATGGGTGAGGGGGATCGAGATGGACTGCCGGATGAGGGAAATCGGGATGAACAGACCGACAAGCGGGATCGGGACGAACAGACAGGTGAGGGGGATCAGGACGGACAGTCGCACGCGGGGGGGGGGGGGGATCGGGCTGGACAGACGGACAAGCGGGATCGAGACGGACAGACGGACGAGCAGGATCGGGACGGACAGACAGATGAGCGGGATCGGGACGGACAGACTGGTGAGGGGGATCGGGACGCACAGACGGACGAGAACAATCAGGACGCGTGGCGGTGCCTGAAGGGGTTCACTCCGAACGAGATAGTGGCGGCCACGGAGAGAGCAGGCCTGAAGGGGTTCACTCCGAACGAGATAGTGGCCGCCACGGAAAAAGCAGGAGTAAGAGGCACAAAAAAGGTAAGAACAACATGAGCATCACGCTATTATCGAGTATCGAACAAAATTGAACATGAAAATAATGATGATATTAATTTATATTTTCCTTTTTCTGTAACAGAAGTTGCAAGATACGGTCGAACCTGTGAGAAGGAGCAAGAGAGGAAAGATCGAAAAAAAGGCGTGGACGTGAATGTGACATGACGTGACGCGATGACGTGACGTGACGCAACGTGACGTGATTTACTGAGTCGGGACAAATATTACCAAATTAAAAATATTAACAACACAAAATTTACTGTATGATTAGATAGCAAAACTCGAATTTTATCACTCGAGACAATGAAATGTATGCAATAAACCGATATAATACTGATACCTGTTTGCCGTATTGTTTATTTCATTGTTTAGTTGAGCAAAATAAAATTTGAAGAATAGCGGTATGAAACTGAGCTGGTGACCGAGCTGGTGACCGACGTACGGGGGTCGATGGTGGGTCACGAGCTACTATTGCGCTTGGGTGCTCTAATAGCTACGAAAAAATCGATTATTCTAAGATACAATATATATAATAAAGTTTTCCGTAAACCATGCCTCAAGGTCGCTTCGATTCACTAAATATGAGAAAAATTGAAAACGATAGTCGGCTGTACAACTTTCGATTCGATACGGGATAAGAGCGCGCGATTTCGCACCAGGCTTCTTATTGGAGTCGAAGCAAAGTTCGGACTATTTTTACGACCTGCGTAATACAATAAGGTTTCGGGTAAATCATGCCTCAAGGTCGCTTCAATTCAATAAACATGAAAAATATTAAAAACGATCGCCGAATTTATCACTTTCGATTCGACACGGGATAAGGGCGGGAGAATTCGCACCCGGGTTTTTATCGAAGTCGAAGCAAAGTTCGAACTATTTTTACGAGCTGCGTAATACAATAAGCTTTCGGGTAATCCATGTCTCAAGGTCGCTTCAATTCAATAAATATGAGAAGTATTGAAAACGATCATCGACTTTACCACTTTCGATTCGACCCGGGATAAGGGCGGGAGAATTCGCACCAATGTTCTTATTGGGGTCGAAGCAAAGTTCGGACTATTTTTACGAGCAGCTCGTAAAAATAGTCCGAACTTTGCTTCGACTCCGATAAGAAACATCGTGCGAATTCTCCCGCCCTTATCCCGGGTCGAATCGAAAGTGGTAAAGTCGATGATCGTTTTCAATAATTCTCATATTTATTGAATTGAAGCGACCTTGAGGCATGGTTTACCCGCAACGTTATTGTCTTACGCAGTTCGTCAAAATAGTCCGAACTTTTCTTCGACTCCGATAAGAACCCGGGTGCGAATTCTCCCGCCCTTATCCCGTGTCGAATCGAAAGTGATAAAGTCGGCGATCGTTTTTAATATTTCTCATGTTTATTGAATTGAAGCGACTTTGAGGCATAACTTACCCGGAACTTTATTGTCTTACGCAGCTCGTGAAAATAGTCCGGACTTTGCTTCGACTCCGATAAGAACCCGGGTGCGAATTCGCCCGCCCTTGTCCCGTGTCGAATCGAAAGTGGTATAGCCCACTATCGTTTTCAATATTTCTTATATTCATTGAATTGAAGCGACCTTGAGGCATGGTTTACCTGAAACCTTATTGTCTTACGCAGCTCGTAAAAATAGTCCGGAGTCTGCTTCGACTCCGATAAAAAGCCCGGTGCGAAATCTCCCGCCCTTACCCCGTGTCGAATCGAAAGTGGTAAAGTCGACGATCGTTTTCAGAATTTCTCATATTTATTGAACTGAAGCGACCTTGAGATTGCGTAATACAATAAGGTTTCGGGTAAATCATGCCTCAATATCGCTTTAGATCAATAAATATGAGAAATTTTGAAAACGATCGTCGACTTTACAACTTTCGATTCAACACGGGGTAAGGGCGGGAGATTTCGCACCGGGCTTTTTATCGGAGTCGAAGCAAAGTCCCGAATATTTTTACGAACTGCGTAAGACAAGAAGGTTTTGGGTAAACCATGCCTCAAGGTCGCTTCAACAAGGTTGCCTGGACAACGAGAGCTTTGACGAGGTTCGACTCAATGTTCGACAGTACCATTCTCAAGATCTGAGAAGAAAAAAACTACGGAGCGAAGCTCGTCGGATGTCGAGACATCGTCAATAGACACCTGGACAACGAGAGCGTTGACGAGGTTCGTCGCAATGTTCGGCAGTACCATTATCAAAGTCTGAGAAGCAAGAAACTACGGAGCCAAGCTCGTCGTATGTCGAGACATCGTCAATAGACACCTAGACAACGAGAGCGTTGACGAGGTTCGACGCAATGTTCGACAGTACCATTTTCAAGATCTGAGAAGCAAAAAACTACGGAGCGAAGCTCGTCGGATGTCGAGACATCGTCAATAGACACCTTCACAACGAGAGCGTTGACGAGGTTCGACGCAATGTTCGACAGTACCATTCTTAAGATCTGAGAAGCAAAAAACTACGGAACGAAGCTCGTCGGATGTCGAGACATCGTCAATAGACACCTGGACAACGAGAGCGTTGACGAAGTTCGATGCAATGTTCGGTAGTACCCTTCTCAAAGTCTGAGAAGCAAAAAACTACGGAGCCAAGCTCGTCGTATGTCGAGACATCGTCAATAGACACCTGGACAACGAGAGCGTTGACGAGGTTCGACGCAATGTTCGGTAGCAAAAAACTACGGAGCGAGGCTCGTCGGATGTCGAGAATTCGTCAATAGACACCTGGACAAAGCGAGCCTCGTGTAAGTTCGACGTAATGCTCGGCGGTACCTTTCTCAAGGCTCAAGAAGCAAAAAACTACGGAGCCAAACTTACCGGATGTCGAGAAATTGTTAATCCATACCTAGACATCGTTGACGTCAGCGAGGTTCGGTGTAGTGTTCGGCAGTGCCTTTCTCAAGGCCCGAGAAACAAAAAACTACGGAGCCGCGTTCGCCGGGTGTCGGGAAATTGTTAATCGACACCTGGACACCGTTGCCGTCGACGAGGTTCGACGTAGTGTTCGGCAGTACCTTTCTCAAGATCCGAGAAACAAAAAACTACGGAGCCAAACTCGCCGGATGTCGAGAAATTGTCCTTCGACACCTAGACAACAAAAGCCTCGTGGGGGGTTGACGTAATGCTCGGGGGTATCTTTCACAAGGCCCAAGAAGCAAAAAACTACGGAGCCAAGTTCGCTAAATGACGAGAAATCGTCTGGTAAGACCTGGACATCTCCTGGATTCGCGCAGTTGAATAGCATGCACGAGGAGTCGTCTTAGGGACAGCCAATTTCGAAATCCGGAGGATAATTCGACTTGGTAATGTACATTGGAGCGTGCAACGAATTTATTTTATTTATAAATGCATGTTCGATCAGTGAATTCATTTATTGGACACTCTCTATCGAAGTCCAGTGAAGTTATCACATGCTTGTGTGCTGTCGGTGTGACCACCCAAGCTGCGCTCTCATTGGTCAACTTTAAACCCTTATTCCTCCGAAACTACTCATCACACGAACTTTTCCCAGGGCTCATTTTACTCGGGGGATCACCCCGCACCACCCTGCACCGAGCATGTGCGCCGATTAATTTACACCCTATATTTTTTGTTACAGCAGCAGCCCTATGAATGCACCTATGAGGACCATCCACGGCGCAATGAAAAAGTCGGAGTTCAAAAGCGCAAAAGGCCTGAGGAAACAGAGGAGTCGAAGAAGAAGAAGAAAGAAGAACCGTCGAAACCGACGGGAGAATGAAATAATATTGTTAAAAATGATGATGATGAGGAGATGCGGGAGTTAGTCGAGGCTTTTGAGAGATTGAAAATCGAATAAAATAAAAACATAAATCTGCTTAATTCTGTGTTTACATTTTTTTTATTTATAAAAAAAAACCTCACAATCCCTATAATAATATTTACTAGTCTTATAGTATTATTTAAGCACGCAGGCTTACCCCGAAAAGTCTACCATGACCTGTCGGGAAGCGTCAATCTCGATGACATTATCGAATTCCGAATATACAATACAATTTAAAGTACTCGTTAAAGCAGCATTAAAACGTATTTCTGCACGCACACTACCGTGTTTCACAAGATTCCAGTGACCAGCTCGCCCGGCGGAAAGATCGGGCGTTAAATCGAAGCAGTATAGACAGTTACCGTAGGGATACGCTTCTTTTGTTACATCACAACTATCGTCATCCCAAAGAATTCCCGTACCAGAAACTAGCGTATGATATGCCTCGGTGTAAAGGCCTTCATGATAATCAGGTTGCAAAGGCTTACTAGGCACCTGTACACCGTCCACGTACAGGGATAAAAAATTTAATGAGTAGTGGTGAAAATTAAACGGATTCATAGTTTTATCTCCATTGAAAGCTCGATTATCGACCAAGCCCAGTACGATCCGTCTCAGAAGCTGACCAAGTACAACTTTATCGAGTGTTTCGCCATGAACACCTGCATGAATAGTAAATGGTTTCACTTCTACTCGAGTAAAAGGGTATTTAGCCGTTCCTCTACTCAAAGCCTTGGCATGTGCCAGTAAAACACCCGGACTAATTTTAACACGTCGAACAATGAGACTGGCGTCGACTATATGCACTGTATAATCCTTCCCAGACGCGTCCATAAGACAAAAAGCATATCTCGAACGTATAAGACGAAGGCGTAGTTCAACACCGTTGAGTAAAAACTTTTCCTGATTGAAGATATCAGAATGTAGATATCCGGTAAGGTCTACCGTTTTACCATTCGCCATCATAGCCTGTCGCGCAGCTAGACCTTCGTTCGCTTGCACAGCGGCTGTTTTACCCTCGGCTGGAGGGGCCGTAGAAACTGGTTGAGAGTTGAAATATAGCGGAGTATCATCTATCCACAGACTGGCACCGAGCTGACAGGCTTTTGTTGAAGCCTTATAAGTCAGTAACGATTCAATGTATGCTCGATATGCATAGGCATTATTCGAGGGCGATACAAGTTTCTGGTTGAATGACACATCTAGTTGATTGAACAATGAATGCAGTAGATTGTTAACAGGTGCTACTTTATCATGAGCGTCAGCTGCGCCGTTTCTGGGTTGTAGCTTAACACGTAAGTTTAACATAGTATGGGCCAGATCAATGTATTCATCACCATGCCTGGGGACAACAAATTCAATGGGAGCCTCATCTGTCAGTGAAGAAATGGGCTTATAATGAATTCCTTGAGAAGCTTCTATACTCGTCTGCGTCGGTGGAAGCGTGAATAAATCCAGCTCTGATTTCAAGCACTCACAAGAGTGGGCATGTAAGAAATACATTTTGTTTGGCTAACTATCCAAATATATCTGCAACGGTGCGTTTTTTACGCTTAACAATTTTTGTTTTTTCCGTTTTTCTGGTTGCTTTTTTCATAGACTTTGTTGATTTACGTCCTTTTTTTTACTGCCCTTATCGGTCGAAACTTTTTTCTTTTTCTTCGCAGCTTTTCTAGGCTTACGAGTTTTAGTATATTTTAGAGCTCTAAGCGTAGGAGTACTGATGCGAGGACTAGCGTGACCGAACAACGAATGATGCTGCGGTGGGCGGTCCTGTATTTTATATCCTGAACCCTGCATGAGACTCTCAAATGTTTCGTCGGCCTTGCGCTTCAAATTTCTCCCACTCTCGGTCATACGGGCTCTGAATGAATCTTTGAAGGGAGCGTTGTGCGCAACATCACCCAATACATTCATCCCTGCATGAAGTGCTTCTTTTCCGACTGCGCGAGCGCCACGAGTGAGCAATGGTAATGCGCGTCGAAATAACCCACTGAGGAAGCTTCCTAGACCATGTCCTCGCTGATATGGAGCACCAATGAAAACCCGATCAACCCCGCCGCCAACCTGGCTCTCGTAATGATCAATATATCGATCCATAGAGATATACTCTATCGTATGCGCTTAAAATGTAATGTAGCGGTCAACGTTCCACTCTGGAATGGTACTGGTTTACCAGTGTCCGTCCTTATATATATCTCGATCGTACTAAATTCAGTCCGTAATAAGGGTATGTAAATTGGCGGAGAGAATTAGTTTGCGTGGATCCATAAATGTAATTTGTATTATCTACAGGTACGATACGTAACAGAGGTGTCTGCGCATCACCGGTTATATAATTTTCGCACATATCCGAATATACGAATAATTTATCAGAAAGTGATAGCGATAAGTTAGCAGGATAATTTGCGATAAATTTCCATTGTTCATGGATATCCTTAATTTTTCCCGGTTCAAAGCCTAAAGCTTTAGAGATTTTATCATCCAAACATATAAGATGCGGCCGTACACATTCATCTATAATACAGCTATCAGGTATTCGTTTCAGGCTTACAATCCCGCCAATATCCTCATTCTATTCGAGACGGACATGGTCTTTGAATATATCCGTTTCATTTATGGTGTCGATTAGTGATTTAACACTAGCGTACAGCACCGCAGGAATTATAACCTCGTGCGTTTTTGGAGGTTTAATATATTTTCGCTTGCGGATGTTAGCAGTGTTATATCCGCAGAAGCTCAGTAAGCTACTCTGAGTATTGCGGGAGCTGTTAGCTCAAAGGTTTTCGGGATTTATCCAGTAAAGGGTTGAAACCCAAGTGAATTATAAAAGCACGATTTATTATATCAATATTAATTACAATAGTTTGTTCGTGACTATTTACCAATAGTTGTGTAGTACACTTCGTACGCTTATCTTCCTTCCGAAGAGTGTATATAAGTTACGGTATATCTGACTGACCGTAACGATGTTCAGATTAAACTAGACTGCTGAGTGCCTGCTTGTGGTCCTTTATATAGGAGTAAGAGCAGGCATGTCAGCTTAATTTTGACACTGTCAGCTATTTCGTAATTGTTTAAACAATTACTGTTTATTGGTTCCCTGTTTCCAAATAGCTGACTCGACTAATTAATTATTCGGCTATTCTTAAATACTATATCGTCGAGTGCTTCCGTATTTCGCAACGACGCGTCGCGCGCTCGTTGCCTACCGCGATTGGGCAAGCGCATTCCTCAGATAGTCGGGCGTTGACCCGGGGTACAACGTCCGATAGGTTTTCTCAAAAAAGTAGCCGTTCATTATTAATTACCGAATCGATTCGCCTTTGGGTGATCGATTTATTTTATCGGGTAACCGAGTTGAATCGATGCGCGTCGGGCGTTGACCCGGGGTACAACAGCAGCGTCATCTCTGGGAATAGTGGTCTTAGCGTATTGTGCTGTAGAATCTGGTGTAGGAGGGTTGCTGTTACCCGATGATATGAAAGTCTTTTTGGGTTTATGTTTTGTGACGGATGGTCGATTGGTCAGGCAGCGTATTAATGAGATGAATAAAGTATATTATAATAATCGGACTTTATTAGTCGGAGAATAATTATTCGGAGTGTATAATTCGAGGTGTAGTGTACTGGTCGGTTGTCGGAGCTGAACTGACGTGAAGCGGGCGTGAAGCTGAGGGCTTCGCGCTCGCTTCACAATGGAATAAAGAGTCGAAGGTGTTTAGACTAGGAGATAAGTGGCCGCTCGCGGCGGTCCGGATGCTCGATAGCCTTAAGGGGCTTCTTTGAAGAGCGTATCGAACGGAAACTCCGTATCGATACGCTCGGATAAATATTAAAGTCGGTTTAAACAAAATATGAGGCTGCGGCCGTTACACTCCCCCTCTGGGAGGAAACGATGCCCCCGCATCGGATATTACGGATTTTACATTTGGCAAAATTTGTTAAGTGTGACTCGATATAATTTAAAAGGAATTTGGTTTTTTAAGATATTTTCATTTTGTGTAAGTTGTGTAATGTTTTCTAAATATGTGTTTTGATTGTTATTTGATTGATGATTGTTGATTGTTGATTGTTGATTGTTGATTGTTGATTGTTGATTGTTGATTGTTGATTGTTGATTGTTGATTGTTGATTGTTGATTGTTGATTGTTGATTGTTGATTGTTGATTGTTGATTGTTGATTGTTGATTGTTGATTGTTGATTGTTGATTGTTGATTGTTGATTGTTGATTGTTGATTGTTGATTGTTGATTGTTGATTGTTGATTGTTGATTGTTGATTGTTGATTGTTGATTGTTGATTGTTGATTGTTGATTGTTGATTGTTGATTGTTGATTGTTGATTGTTGATTGTTGATTGTTGATTGTTGATTGTTGATTGTTGATTGTTGATTGTTGATTGTTGATTGTTGATTGTTGATTGTTGATTGTTGATTGTTGATTGTTGATTGTTGATTGTTGATTGTTGATTGTTGATTGTTGATTAAGTAAAACTCCTGATTGTTGTCCATGTTGGTTTGGATGATTGAAATCCCTTGGTTTTCATGTTTGTTGCGGTACACCTTCTGTTGTTCTCCAATAGATGAGGGTCGTTGATATCTGTAACTAAGTAAAACTTTTAGTTGTTCGTGTTAGTGGGAGTGGTTTGGTTATGTTGGATGGGTTTAAATTTGGTGTTTAAAATGGTTAAGAAAAAATTAAAATGTTGTCCTGTTTCGTTCGGTTGGTGAAGTTCCATGTTTGTTTTTCCAAAAATGTTATCCCGTTTCGGTAAATTTCCGTTTCTTCTTGGTTGTCCATTGATTGTTAGTTTATTCGTTTCGTTTTCCTATTGTTCTTTTTCCTGGTATTTCGGTTATAAATTTTGACATTTTTGATGGTGTAGTGCCTGTAACATTCTAAGTTCTAATTAGTGGTGGTTAGTGGGTTAGGTATGTTATTTGGAAGTGGTTTGTTGGTAAAAGATGGAAATTGTTTCTGGAATGGGTAAAATAATTAACACGAGTATTTATAGTATGAGAAAAAAAAAGCGTTGCATATATATTAGTCGTAGAGAATTACAAAAAAAAAAGATTTGAAGGTAAGAAAACAATAAACTGTAATAATATGTTTTTTTTAATAATAAGGAGGGTTTCTTTGTCTCCCTCTATTTCCTTCGACGCTACGCGACGCGTGTCGCGCTTATGCCTATTATTATTTTGATATATATATATGTGTAGTTATTGTATATTATGTTATATATGTATAGTGCACATGAGGTATATTGTTGTGTATGTGGATTAAGGTATTATAGTCTGTCGTCGTAAGGGTCTGATTCTATTTTTGTTTTGATGTTCCGGTGTTGGGGAGTTTTGTTGCTTATATAATGAGTCTTCGAAATTTCTCGTGCTTTGACTATAACGGCTTTTAACGCCACTTCGTTCTTTGTTAGATCGTCGTGTATGGAGCCTGGATTTGATAGGCCTGTAAGTGTCTCAGTTTCTGCCATAATTTCTGTGTAATTTATGTTTTCGACATTTTTTATTGACTTTCGTATCATTTCTGTAATGTTTAGGACTGGTGTGTGCGTGAGTTTCACTTCGATCGTTGATGTTATTTCTACTGACGGAGTTAATGTTATTGTGCGTGTTTTTATTTGACAAGTGGGTTTGATTTGCAGTATTCCAGTGCTTTCTATTGTTTCGATAGCTGATTCGTGATTGTCGCAAAGAAGATACAAGGTTTCTGGCTTAGGTGCTGCAAATAGCCATGCATTTGCGTTTCGGATTTTTATCCAGTAAGTTTGTTTTAGTGTTTTTAGCCTGATGTCGCACAACTCCAAATCGCTGAGCTGTGGATTAACGAGGAGTTGCACCTCGCACTCGGTTTCGTCGCTGATTCGTCCCACTGGGTGGTTTTGTTTACAGATGTACCGGTTGGCTATGAATTGACATTCGTTTTCGTTTTTTAAGTTAAAGTAACTACTAAAGTCTTCGGAGACTGCGGTGTACTGGACTGTTGGTTTTATATATGCGAATCTCGCGCCTTTGGCTGTGGAGAGCTGGCGTACCGGGACTGATAAATGCTGATATAGCTTGTACGGTGTTAGGTCCAGAAGAGGAATTTTGATAACATAAATAAGTCTTTCTCCGTTATGAAATGCTGTAAGATCCATTATTTTGGTTAGCTCGGGAACGTATTGTGTACTAAGTGGTATGGGGAATATCGTGTTCGGTGTTGATTTTCGGATTGCTTCCGCGCAAGTTAGTATTTTTTTTGCTGAAAGTACTTCGGGGTGTATCTGGCCCATTTTTGCGAAGAGTACGGCGTTTATGAGTGTTTCCAAATCGATTTCATATTGTATAAGTGTTTCGTCAACTAGACTGGTGAATGTTATGAGTCTCTGGATAATGTATAGTTCGTGTTGCAGTGATGCCTGTGTCAATTTTATTTCTCGTAATTCGGCTTTTACCGTTTCTGCTAGCGAAATAATCTGATTTTGAGTGAAGTTGAAGTTTGATTTGATTATGTGTGTCTGATTTTGTACCATTTCTGCGAGCTCGACAGTACTGTTTGCTAATGCTGTTATTTGTGAGTCGATTCGATTTGCGTCATCGCTGTCCATGGTTCCAAAAAGTATTTTGCTAATTTTCCCTATGAATTCTAATGGTGCTCGCTTCCTACGTTTTTCGGTTGAATTTAATTGAATTGATGGGATCAATTCTTCCAGAGTTGCTTCTGTATTAGCGATGTTTCTTAGTCGTGCTTGTACGTTTCGTAGCTGTCCTCTTGTTAGGCAATGTCCTTGTAACGAGTAGCAAAATGCGTTGGCGGCTTCAAGGTTTTCCTCTATTTGCCGTCGTCTGGAAGTGAATCCGTGCGTGTCTATGTACGTGATGAGCGTCCATGTTGTATGGGATGAATGGAGTGATCCCAAGGATTCTGAATATAATCCTGGGTTTTTCGCCAGTGGAATGATTTTGAAGGCGTCTGGTGTGGACACCTTTACGGTATTGGCGTGGCATCTGCAACATATGCCGGTTTGATTTTATCTACGTGTACCGTTTGTCTACGGACGAGTTCGTTTTCGATGTTAAGCGCTTCGTCAATTGCGCTGTCGAGGGTTATAAAATCTTTTTGCATAATAAGATTCGCAATTTGGTCGAAAAGACCGCGAATAAAGGCTCTTATGACGGTTTGTCGAACTTCGTCGGTGCGGTTTTGCAGATACTGCTGTTGGGCTTCCGTTCGGTAGACTTCTTTTAGTCTATTTTCGATTCTTGTTGCAATTTTTCGCGTCCGGGTTGCATAATCGACTACTGACTCGTTGTAATTTTGAGAATTTGATTTTAATTCTAATTCGAGATCCGATAATTCTACCGGTTTTTCGAGCGCATTTCTGAGATCTCTCAGAAGAGGCTCTAGTGTGTTATAAGTTTTCGCGTCGGCGATATCGGCGGCGACTCCTGACAATTTAAGTTGAATAATTTCGAGGAGCTGCAACTGGTCGTGCTCTGAGATGATTTTCGCGGCTTTTTTACAAGCGCGTATGAAATCATTGAGCGGTACATTTTTCCCGTTAAAATTAGGTATAAGATTTTGCACATCGCGGAGCGTTATCGAGCTAGGTACGGGGTGATTATTGTCCTGATTGGCCATTCTTACCTTTGATCCCTCAGTCAATGCTGAGCGGAAAAAACTATTCGCACTACTTGTTCGTGTGCGCCGAGGCCGTTTCGGCGGACTTATTTTTAATCGAGTAGAAGTGAGGAAAGAAGAAATGTCCTTCCTTTGTTTTTTTTCCTTATTATTATTATTTATGTATATTTAAAAAAAAAAAAAAAGACTGAATTATTATTAATAGTTATTGTTTCTCTTTTTTTTTTCTCTTTTTTTTTAATAATAACTAAACGTTATCAGTGTTGTTTGTTTTTTTTTTTTGAAAATTGCGAGAAAACATAAAATAACATTTTCTATACTGGATTTTGTTGTTCTTTTTTTTTGTATATGTATTTTACTTTGTTCGGGTTAATTGAAAGGAATGGACTGAGAAATTAATTTTTTATTTGTTTCTAGTTTTTTTTTTTTCGTTCGAATTGTATTATTATTATATATATATTTTTGAACAAAAGATGAATTTAATTAATTTGTTATTATTTGTATGTAAAAATTTCGTTGTATAATTGTAAAGGAGAGAAAACAAAGAAAATTTGAAAGTAAAAAAAAAGAAAAATTATTTATTTTATTTATATAAAAACGAGTTATTTATTGTTGCATACGTATATTCGCTGCCGTCTGGTGTGAGGCGCGTTATTATTTTTTATTTATTTATCATATTAATATGTGTGTGTGTGTGTTTTTTTTTTTTTATTAAGGAGGGAATTGGGAAATTGTTATGATTTTACTGCATGTGTATATGTCGCATGCTCTCGACGGTCGTACGCCACTGACACGCGTCGCGTCAGCTGTCGGCGCTCGGTTCCCGCGGGATACTAATTCTCTTTCCGAGAAAAAGTATTATGTATATATATTTTTTTTATTTTGTTGCTACGCTTTTTTTTTTTTTTTGGAAACAGAATAAAATATATATATATGTTGGTACTTACATTACCACGCCTATAAGGAACACTATTAGCATGGATTCGGTTTTCGGATTATTATTTATCCTCTCTTTTTTTTTTCGTCCTTCCTTCCTTCTATTTAATGGTATTTGACGTCCTTCCTTCCTTCTATTTTGGTGGAGGTGGACGGTGGATGACGGTGGCGTCGAGACGTCGGTGCGGCGGATCTCGGCCGCGGTGAATCGATGCCGCGGTCGATGACGGCTCGCCGGTGGTAATGTCGGCGGCTGCCGCTGCGCGAGGATTTTTCGGCGGTCGGTACACCCGACGTCGTTCGCTCGCTCGACACTTGCTTCGCACACTCTCACTCCTTCCGACACTCACAAAAACTGTTTTTTTTTGTTTTTCCTGTGTTGTTTTAGTCCCTTTTCTTTTTCACACTGTTTTATTATTTTATTAGTATTATTTAATATGTATATATATATATTTAATGTCTAAATTATTATTTATAAAGTGTCTTGTCACTGTATTGTTTATTCACTTTTTTTTTTATCGTTTGTAGTGTCTTTTCACTTTATTGTTCGTTTCTGTATTGTTTGTTTTTTCCTTTTTCTTCACTTTTTTTTTCACTGTGTCACTGTTCGTTTTTTCACTGTTGGTTCTTTTTTTTTTCACTTCGTTGATTTTATTTGTGCGAGCACGGCTCGAGCACAATTGTCAGTTCCGGGTGTGTGTGAGCTGCGGCTCGAACACACGAGTCTCAAAAGTTAAAAAAAATTTTATAAAAAATTAAATTTTTTTTTTTTAAGCGTGAGCGTGTTTATGTGGAACGCCCACTCTGACACCAATGTGACGGATGGTCGATTGGTCAGGCAGCGTATTAATGAGATGAATAAAGTATATTATAATAATCGGACTTTATTAGTCGGAGAATAATTATTCGGAGTGTATAATTCGAGGTGTAGTGTACTGGTCGGTTGTCGGAGCTGAACTGACGTGAAGCGGGCGTGAAGCTGAGGGCTTCGCGCTCGCTTCACAATGGAATAAAGAGTCGAAGGTGTTTAGACTAGGAGATAAGTGGCCGCTCGCGGCGGTCCGGATGCTCGATAGCCTTAAGGGGCTTCTTTGAAGAGCGTATCGAACGGAAACTCCGTATCGATACGCTCGGATAAATATTAAAGTCGGTTTAAACAAAATATGAGGCTGCGGCCGTTACAGTTTACTGTAAACCCACTCGTGGGTGCTACAAGCGGTGATTGGAGACGCCGTACCGTGTGGTTCATTTGTCTCATCTACATGCAGAAACGTACGGGGAAATTGAATTTCTGTTAAGGCTACGGCCCATTCCCCAGGCACCTTCAATTGCTTTGGAAGCTGTGTTATATAGTGTGTCACCGTATTATCGGGGTAGTACTTCATACTACTGTTACTCGGTAGAACGAGGTAAAATTGATCTCTCATTTTTAGTTTTGCTACTATTTATTCACTGTATTTGACGCAGGAATCCAGGAATTTAATTTTTCGGGCTATCCTCGCCAGCTAACAAAGTATTGTTTATTACGACCTTTCCCTTTAGTCTTGAGAATTTTGTCAATTAAAAATTCTTCTGTATCAATCTCCTTCTCCACAATACTTAATTCCTCTTCATAGAAAAAGCCGTCAATTTCTTCGTCGTTCAGATCAACCAGCTCATATATGGGCGGTTGTCTATTTGTAAGAATCTTGCGGATCCTGAATATTACTTCACTCCAGCGAGCCTCGTAACCTTTCTCGAACGCAGACTTTGCTTTACTGATGCGTACAAGCTCGCCGACCTTGTATTTAGGCACTTTGTGACACAGCTTGTATCGTCTGACCATATTTGCGCGTGCTATACCTGCATTATACAGAGTCACGGCTGCCGGCTGCATCTTGATAGTAGAGTGTATGGTATCATTGTAAGCATGGACGATAGATTGTAATACATCGATATAGCGCCGTGTATTTTTATGTGTAAAATATCTCCACATCTGTTCCTTTAATGTTCTGTTGAAACGTTCTACAATAGCTGCTTTGATATCGGGGTTGCGGGTCACTCCGAAATTTATTCCACGACTCTTCAAAAATGGCTGCAAAACGCTACCAACAAATTCTTTGCCTCGATCGGTCTGTAGCCATACGGGCGTTCAGCCACGGCTCCTAGACAATATTCGCTTGAAGCCTTCTGTAGTTTCTGCACAAGTTTTATCACGCAGCGTCTCAACCCATGCATACTTGCTGAGGACATCAATAACCACTAAAAGATAAACAGAGCCATCATTTTCATCTTTAAGAGAGCGCAGATTAACAAGATCAGCTTCCCACACGTCATCGATATTATCAACGGCGTAATGTCGACGCGGAAATCGTCGTCGTATAGGTCTGTGTAGTGTATAAGCATCCTGTGTTCTTAGCCAGTTAGTAACGTCTTCGCGAGGAATTTTTTCTCTATCAGCTGCGTGAATTAGATTTGGGGCGCCGGCGTATCCAGCGGTATGCGCAGGATCATAATAGAACTTCTTTAATAAATCCATTATATTTTTATTATAGTTTCAATATTTTCCACGATCTCATTGAGTCACTAGTAGGAGTTCGACGTCTGTTGCCTGATAAATTTAAGCTATTCCGACTTCTATCCGGTGTATTGGGATTTCACTTTGCCAGATTTCGTCTGGAGTTTACAGGTGTATCAAGTGACAGATTCTCATACAATAAGCTTGCATTACCAATAAATTCACGAGGGATCCCTAAACGCCGCAGTTCATTTCCAAACTGCTCGCGACCAATGGCACGCACAGTTTTTCTATGGCGCATAGTATCATTTACAAGATCTATAATATTCGATTCTTTTATTGGTTCACGGTTGATATGGACCACTACGGATTTATCCCACGTTAGACTGGTGCTGGAGCTGGCATGCAAATGATTCAATAACTGCTGCGCTTGTCTTCTATATGTTTTTAGTACCCTAGCCACAATAACTTCGTCGAATATTTTCTCAGCTTCAGTAGTTGTTTGTGCAGCTTCCTCAGTTGCTTCCCCGGCAGGTTTATCGCTTACAGAAGAGGTTGCGGTAATTTTAGGTCGCCGCTCCTCGTCAACAAAAAACTGATAGCGTTGCAAAACTTGTTGGTAAAGTTTCCATTTCTCTCGTTGGTTCGCAGGAGTCACTGAGCGAAGTATTTCGTCCATTTCGGCATCGAGTCTACTGAGTGTCGTGCCTGGTGTTTGAATGGAGCGTGTTCGCTCTATCTACTCACGTGATGGCATGACAGCATCTTGAGACACTAAAACCATTTTCTTTGCGTGCTGCATCTCGTTAATTACGCGTAAAAATATTAGACAGTACAGTGCCTATGATTGGAAGAAGAAGAGGTAGTAAGAAGCCGCTTCCCTTTTGCACAATTACGCGTTTTTTCGCCTTCCAACTACTAGTTTTATTTACGAGACGGCGCAACATTTTTGTTATATTTCGATAGTTTTATTCGTTCACTCTTTTTCAATGGGCCTACACCGTTTAAGGTATTTAACGCACACTCACAAATACATCGAACGCCGTGTCGATCTATCTTGTGCAATAATGAATCACGCTGATGCTTCTCCAGATGACATAGAGCATGCAGTAAGATTATATTCTTCTTCCCAAGTGAAGCTCTAGCCGTTGTTGTTGGAGCCACAGCAGAGACTCGAATGATGTTCGTACATTCGTTACTGTCTATTTATACTTGACAAATTAACGAGAACCGGATCCTCGTTTTGGAACATACACAAAATTATGAGTATCATCCGGAAAAATACAGATGCGGAATCGATAATTATCTGGGGTAGAATGTTTAAGATCTAAAAGCAAATAACCGTGCGGTTTCGAAGTTGCATCGTGGTAAGCTTCTTGTAAAAATTTCGGGTCTTCGGGATAAATTTGACGTGCCAGATGCGAAATCTGCGCTCGATCGCGAGGATTTTTAAATGCTACGATGTAATTCGTGTTTAAAGAAATATCTCGCTGACCTCCCGCGTAGAAAAAAGTTGTATGGGAAAGTGTATGGGATTAAGTATGGATTTTATATGGTGTAACAGGAGCAAGCTTCCTCACAATATTGTCTCCGAATTCGTGCACCTCCTGTAGAGGAATGGGCGCTCAAACGGAGGGATTCGTGTGCTAGAGCGTCCAGGAATTATGGGTTGGCGTATCAGAGACGGTTTTTGATGTGGGAATATTAATTTTATTTACAACAAAACCAGTTTTAGTGTATTTACAGTTTTCTCTTATGTGTGAATTACTCCTTTTTATTTATTCTTGGTGCAATAATTATTTAATTGTTAACCCATTGGATTGACAAAACGCTTATTCTTATATTCTTATCTTTTTTTCCCTTTTACTGGCTACTTTAATTGCTTGACGTGGGGAATGTTATCGATCGGCTTTATTATCGCGCGTTGACCGTTTTTCGGTTATATTACCGCCGCCACATGCGAACGCCCTATGATTTCGGGTCGGCGGCTCGATAGCTCGTGTTCCCAAGATGGCCGCCGCTCGCGGCTGGCCGCGCTGTGACGTCACGGGGCCGCGTCGGCAGTGACAGCTCGCTCACCTCGCGAATTGCAATTGGTGTTTCTGCGACCACGGACTGTTTTTACCTGGTTTTCTCGATATAGGTAAATGCAGGGGACGTGAAGGAAGCTCTGTGAGTGGTTTTTTCGGGTCCTCGGTGTTGTAAATTTTGCTCACTCGTCACTTCGGCTCTTCTGACCGGTCACCTCGGTCACTTTACCGCTTCGCGCCAATCGTTGCACCCAAGTATAATTTCGAACTTGGCACGCGATTTCGACGTGTCACGAATTTTGCGAGTCCGTGTTACCAATTTTTAACGAGTTCTTGACACGAATGTCACCAGTCCAGCGTGGCTAATTTTTATAAGTCCCGCGTGTCACACTTTTTCTGAGTTCCAAATTTTCCCGGAGATGTACAAGTCCGTTTCGGCACGACTTTCGTAAGTTCACTCGGCGCAAAAAATTTATAAGTCCAAATATTTTTATAAGTCCGATTTTTGCACGAATTTTAGAAGTCCGATTTTTGCACGAATTTTATAAGTCCAATTCGGCACCGAAATTTATAAGTCCACCGTCACCGAAAATTTATAAGTTCTTTTTGGCACGGTTTCACTTTAGTCACTTTTATTCACTTTTACTCACTTTGCCTGTCACTTTTCACTTTTAACTTTTAAGTCCTTGGAGAACTGGTGTAGACCCGGTGAGATGACTAACTGATTTCCGGTCGATTTCGTGCCTTTTTATATGCTAATTTTTGCCTCCCACTCGCGAAAATTGCATGTTTTTGGCGGACTCGCGCACGCGTATTTCGTTCTTGGTGTTCTAATTTTTCCATTGGTCCTTCAAGGTCCTTCTCCCTTGTTCTCCAATTACCGGTGGGTTCTCTAGTGACGTCATTGCCCTTTTCGGCTTATCTCTAATCGGATGCCTTTCTTGGTAGCGGTGGCGTCTTTTTTGTCCAATCATCTGTCCTCTTTTTCCCTCGCTTTTTCGCTCCGGTTGGCATTGATCGATATGGCCTCTTGTTTCCTTTCCGCGGCGCTGTGTGGCGCTCGCGGGGTGTGTTTGTGTTCTCCGCGCGTGCGTGGCTTCCCTATCGATCGGGTCGTCCTGGATCCCGCCCGATGGCGCCACTTGGCCTCTTTGCGTGCCTCGGCGGTGTCGTGCGCGCGGTTTTCGTCTGGCGCTTCGCCTCGGCGGGTGCGCGGGGTTAGACGGGGGGGGGGGGGGTGTGAGACGTTTCAATGGGGAATAGTATGGGAGTTGTATGGGAAAGAGTATTGGGTGAGGTAAAATCTATGTATGGGATTTGTTCAGTTCCCAGCCGTCATTCCATACACTTTCCCATCCATCAGGTACGACCGCCAGAATTTCTGTGCAATCTATCCCACACAATTTACCATACACTTCCCCATTCGTTAGGTAGGACCTCGGAAGTTTCCGTGTAATTAATCCCATACTCTTTCCCATCCTTCGGGAACGAACGGGAAAATTTGCGTATAATCAATCCCATACACATTACCATACATTTACCCATGCATCGGGCGTGACCTCGAGAACTTTCGTGCAACTAATCCCATACATTTACCCATTCATCGGGCGTGACCTCGGGACATTTTGTGCAACTAATCCCATACATTTACCCATGCATTTACCCATCCCATGCATTTACTAATCCCATACATTTACCCATGCATCGGGCGTGACCTCGGGAATTTTTGTGCAACTAATCCCATACATTTACCCATGCATCGGGCGTGACCTCAGGAACTTTTGTGCAACTAATCCCATACATTTACCCATCCATCGGGTAAGAACGAGAAAATTTTTGTGTAATCAATTCCAAACTCTTTGCCAGACTCTTTCCCATGCATCGGGTATGACCGAGGGAATTTTGATGCAATTAGTCCCATATACTTACCCATCCATCGGGCAGGACCGCAGGAGTTTTCGAGTAATTAATCCCATACTCTTTCCCATTCTTCGGGTACGAACGAGAAAGTGTTCGTGCAATCAATCCCATACACTTTGCCGGACTCTTTCCCATGCATCGGGTATGACCGAGGGAATGCTCGTGCAACTAATCCCATATACTTATCCATCCATCAAGTACGACCGAGAAAATGTTCATGCATTCAATCCCATATAAGTTCCCACTCATCCGGTACGACCGCAAGAATTTCCGTGCAATCCCTCCCACACAATTTACCATACACTTCCCCATCCATTGGGTAGGACGTCGGGAATTATCATATAATCAATCCCACATACTTTCCCATCCGACTGGCAGAACCCTCGGGAATTTTTGTCTAATTGATCCCATACACTTTGCCATACTCCCATCCCATGTTTTTCCCACACGTCGGGTACGAACGAGATAATTTTCGTGTAATCAATCCCATACACATTACCAGACACTTTTCCATCCATCGTGTAAAGTACGCTATACTGTGATAGCGTCTGGAAAAGTGTATGGGATTGATTTTACAAAAAATTCCGAGATCGCACGCGATGGCTGGCAAGGAGTCTAGAAAAGTCTATGGGATTGATTACACGAACATTTCCAACGCTCTATGCAATGACTGGGAAAGAGTCTGGAAAAGTGTATGGAACAAATTTGGGCGGAAAAAAATAGTATGGGTAAGACTATGGGTGAGAGCATGGAAAATAGTATGGGATGAACATGAGGCGAATCTGGGGTTTGGGATCCCAAACCATAGTCTTATCCATGCTATAATTTTTTTAAGCGGGTACGTGGAAGCGAAAAGAAAATATCCATTGTGTCCTGCTAAAAAAACTGTCCTACACAGAAACTTATGGTAGATAGTAGATATGGTAGATTGACATAAGTTTGGATTATAAAATGTTCTATTTTATTGTGCTACAATTTAAATGCACGCCTATTAGTACATTCAAATTGTACAATTTAAATGTACAATTTAAATACATTGCTCAAAAATGAATTTATTGCATATAACAAATTATGCAAATTCGTTTACGGCAATTATTTAAGGCGGGAATTGGAGCGCCGGCGATAGATATTGGCGAAGCAAGCATCTGTGGTATTATATACATGTTGTACAGCTTAAAAATCTAAGCGATACATATTTTTCATCGGCAAAGACGACTATTTAACTCATAACATGAACTATATTTGTACGAAGTTTCATTGAAATCCGTCGAGTTCTTCTATGGAAATCAACATTTAATCAAAAACGTGTTTCTTAAACTTTCGAACTCCAAAACATATATCAGAAGCATCAAAATTGGCGTGGGTCACTTGGGAATGATACCTTGTTAACTTTAATTTCGAAAGTGGACATTTTTTTCAAGGAATCTCGCTGACAAAGCCAAGTGGCTTTATCAGAGGCATTTATCAGGGCTTCTTGACGAACGAGACTGCCCGGACCTGGCTGCTCAGGATTCCGTAACACTTGCCGTTATTTTCTGTAGACAAATTAGGCTCGTCGATTGCACCGTCCTTCGAGAGAGCAGACAAAAATATTGTCTTCACATCGATCGTTGCTGACTTAAGCTCGCTCTCGATAACGTCGCGCTCGGCATTCAAAGTTTCCACCTACAAAATGACAATCGATTCGTCAATGAAAGCTCTACTTAGGGCTCAATTGAACCTCCACTGTAAGCGGGGGGAAACGAAAATCGTACGAGAGAGGCGACACATTACCTCGGAGGTCCCTTTCAATTGGCCGACCAAGTTGCTTATCCTAGACATACATCGTTCATCGCCAACAAGAGGTGTCCGCCCGTGCTTGATCATCCTAGCCGCTTCTCTCGGACTTCAGGCTTCTCCCTTGTTCAGTTCGGCCGTTAGAAGTCGACTCAGGGTCGGTGACGTGTCTCGTATCTGTGTTAGGACGATTAATCTTGATTTCAGTATCAATTATGTTTTTAATACCGGGGACTATTCATATTTTTTAAAATTACAAATCTCTTTACCTCGATATCGGATACCGGATACTTCCATTTTAACGTTCGTCTCTCGCTTCCGGAGAAATCCTCCACCGATCTCGGTGCGACCGATACGCACAGTACGAAATAGTTTCGCAAAACCAGTCTTCTTCTCATTGATTTCGTAATCATCCCGCTCCGATTGAATACCTAAATTTAAATCGGATTCATTACTGATCGTGTTCTGTACGTACTCATGGTGGCCGCGATCAGGGAAAACCGGGAAAAGTCAGGGAAAAAAAATTTGGTCAGGGAATCAGGGAAAAGTCAGGGAATTTCAAAATTGGACAGGGAAAAAGTAAATTCCTTGACCAATTGCCGAACCTTCTATAAATAAATAAAAAGTCCATAAAAGGGAGCCTTAAAAAAACGATTGGGAACATTTTGAAAAAAGAAAACGTAGAATGGAACATTAATACAATAATTAGGCATTTTCATTTGCATAGTTAATTTTAAAAAATAGAAGTCGTTAGAAATTTGGTCAGGGAAAATTTTTAATTGGTCAGTGAAAAGTCCGGGAATTTTTTTCCGGAGAAAAACGGCCACCATGGTACTTAAAAAAATTCGTGCAAAGTGATTTGCACATGACTTTCTCATAGAGGAAGCTATAATAAAAATACAATTTTCATTTAAAAAATAAAATAAAATAAAGGGACATTATAAGAAAGCGATATGAAAATTTCGACTTCCAACTTTTTGTTATTGTATTCTTGAATTGAGAATAGAAAAAACCATGTGCAAATTACCTTGCACCTTTTATCGTAACATAAAAAAATGTCTACACCTCATACATTAAAATCGTCAAAATTTACATCAGAATTTGTTATAGAAAATCGCAAAATGAAATTTGCGGATTTAGTCATTTTAAAGAAATTTTTAATATATTCTTCATCGCTGATGACAAAACTATAACCCATTTTATACGCCTTGGGCGATATTTTATTCAAAAACTCGTATCAGGCGTAAAAAAACGAAACTTTCAAACAGTTCAACATTTTCAGAATCTCATAAAATTTAAACGGTTGGATCAATTGATGACTAATTTAATACGAAACATTGTACAATGTTTCGTATGTCGAAAAAAAATTGTCGACGACACAGTGTGCGAAAGAAAAGTAAGAATTGAGAAGTAAAAAAAAAATGGTTATACAATCCACGTTCGAACCGCAACGATTGCTGGCGCAAGGATTGACGCAGCATTGATTCATGCAACTGAGATTCGAGGAACAGTCGGAGTTGGATGTGCACTCCGGCAATGGTGTCAGATTAGCGAGAGACATTTTTCAAATTTTTTGTCTGTCGAGTTAACGCGTGAATTTTGCACTAAGTAACGAGTTACAAAATTTCACTCGTCCCCCTTACCTGTGGAACAGCCGACGATCTCGTCTCCAGAGAGTCCTGTTAGGCACGTGCAGACGTGGCGATAATTTTCTACCCTACATTCAGCAGAGCTCGGGCACAGATTTATTGTGCAGGGACTGACGCAGCGAAGACTCGGGCAAGCCAGATTCGATACGCAGTCGAAGTCGGATTTGCACACTTGTCGGATTTGTTGATCGACTGAAAGAAATATTATCGATGGCGTTATTACAAATTTTTTTTACAGTCCTCCAGAGGAGAACTAATTTCGTACCTGGTGCGCAGACGACGGTGGCATCACCAATGTAATTCGGTAGACACTCGCATATCATCGTCCTCATCGGCAGGGTGTCGACCACTGTGCATATCGCGTTGGCTACGCACGGCTCGGACTCCTTGCAGGGATCCTTGCAGCTGCCTCAGAAAGAGGCGAGTTTGCTCGGACAATCGACGTGCACGCTGCACTCAGGAATGTCGACCTCTTCTATATTTTTTTAGAATAAAAATCATTAGTTAACCAAAAAGAGACTGAAGGTATCTGCATAAGACTAAATTTCATCAAGTTATAACCGTGTTTTACATCGCACAGACTTCGCTCAGAGAATAAAATTCTACAAGTGAACAATTTTTTTTTCCTAAAGCAATGCATTTATAGAGATTTGTCAAAGATGAAATTTAATCTCATGCAGATCGTCGTTTCCGGAAATGGAGCGAGGAAATTTTACCTTGTCGACAGGAGTCGTAGGAATCGCCGACGAGACCCGAAGGACTTCAACAGGTCGGTCGATGACCTGGCACTGAGCTGAGGCGGGACACTGGCAGGGATCGACGCAACTTGTTGTTGCGATAGGTCAGGAAGGAGTCGACGGATTATTGTGTAATGCTATCGCACACCACGGCTCATTTCGTACATTCGACATTTAACGGAATAGGTTAACCCACGGAAGGCAGCCAGGATTGTAGAGATGGGCGACGATTTTGTGACGGATCATTTTTATGTCAACCGGCTGTCACTTGACCGTAAATTGATGGGTCTGGAAATGACCGCACTGCGACAACAGCGACATTAATTCTAAAAATCTCCACGGTCCTAACATAAAAAAAATTGAAATTTTCATATCGCTTTCTCATAATGTTCCTTTATTCGCGGAGCTTCCTCTGTGAGGAAGCCGAATATACAGACAACATGAAAATTTCAATTATCAACTTTTATGAGAAAGGGAAATCAAAATTTCAATTTACAACTATCATGAGGATGAGATTCGAAAATTTCAATTTTTCATATTAAAAAATTGAATGATAATTTAAATTTCTTTTTTTTATTTTCAGTTTTGTTTATAGCTTGTTATTAAGGCCATGTGAAAGATGTACCACGTGACGTATGAGTGCGAGAGAGATAGATGCATTTTTCGAATCAATGTCATTTAAAACCCGTTGACGTTTCGGATAAAACGGAAGCATCATCGGACGCGGTATTAAATTGTGCATCCGCTAATGCTTTCCTTTTTTCAGAAAATTCTACGGTCTCTGAATCGCATTCATTACAGATTTTGGTTACCGACTGAGTCGTTTCACATGTCCCTAAATGAGATTACCGTATGCGGTCACGGTAGATCCGCCCGATGCAGACAGCTGTATAAAGTTACCTATGCAACTTTAACTTTTTATATTTTAACTTATACCATTCGTTTGGTCGTCGTTTGGTGGTGATTGGTAGTCTAATTAGAACGTTTGGTGATCAATTGTTTTATTACAATAATTAAAAAAAGAAATGAGGCCCAAAGTTGGCCAAACATTTTTTTTTTTTATCCACTCAATTAGAGTCGATTTACATGAGAAAATCGATTTTCTCATGTAATTCCTAGAAAATATCTTGGAAAGTTTATGTTTTCTACTGAACGTCTCCGGACGATTCATTGAAGAAAATAAATCGTATTTTCTCTGCAAAAGTCTACTGTTCATACGAGTACCAGTGAAAATCGCTGAACATCACTGAAACGGTCTGTTTAGAGATTTCCAGACAAATTGTCAGAGAAATGTTTTCACCAGGGCGAATATGCTTTCTCTCAACGCCCCCAACTTACCAAGGGTTGAATTTTTATCAGTGTCTTCCTTTATTCGCCCGATGGTAAGAAAAAGCTTTTCCCTTCCTTTGATGACGCCTGTCAGATTAGATCCAACTGCATATTGGATGATTTTTTTTAATGCAATAGAATGCATAACAGATATGCTCGGTCGGCAATACAGGGGTGGAATTCTGAAGGTGATGTCATAACGGAAAACGTCATTTCCGGTTTGAATCATGGTTCCCACGAAATTTTCCAGCTGGAATTCCCTGACTTTTCCCGGTTTTCCAGAGCAAAAATTTCATTTTTCCAGTCTATCGATCAGGGTAGAAAAGGACAATTACAAATATCGTAAAATATAATATATAATGATGGTTAATATATTAAAACTTAGTTCACAATGTTAAAACTTTCCAACGAAAATAATATCATTACATAATCCTATATATGCTGTATATAATCGACAAGTTTGCTGAAACAACAATGTAAATGTCGCGCAGCACGGAATTAAACGAAAAAAAATCAGATTCAAAAACTTCCAGGGCTTAAAAAAAATGCCATGACTTTTCCCTGACTTTTCCAGCTCTCAACAAATCCCCTGACTTTTACCGGTTTTCCAGGTTTACCAGGTCCATGGCAACCATGCCAATGTTTCAAAAATATTTATTAGATTTCTGAAACTTTTCAACGTAAGATTTATGAGCGGACAAAAAAATATTTTCAAAATGTTTAAAAAATATTTCATATTTTTTTTAATATTGGTAAAATATTTTTAATATTTCAGAAGTATTTTCGTGTTATATGGGTCGGCGTTCACAGCGTCCCGTATTATTGCCCTGCTTATTCTTATAGAAGTCGATTATCAGATCGTGAACAGTATCCGTCCGCATTATACGAGCGAAACGTCTACATGTTCAGTTTAAGGTCACCCTCGTATTCGCCGATCCCAGTAACGTAGCCTGGCCACAATTCCATTCGGTGCTGAGGCACTGCGTGAGCACAACGCGGATTGTAATTGTCCCGGCCAATGCGTACATGCTTGAGACCTTGCACGACTCTCCCGAGCAGAGCGCTGAATAAAAATGGTACACCGTCAGCAATGATATAAACTCGACAAAACGCATTAATAAATATAAAAATCGTATATCGGTTAAGATCCTCATTCATTTTGAATACTTGTACATATTATTTTCATGAGCCGCAAGAAAAAACTTAAGACCAATGTCCGCAGTTTTTACAATACTATTATCATAAATAAGAAAAATGTGAATATTTAATTTATTTTTCTTAATTAAACTTCATATGCAGTGATGGAATAAATAAGAAAATATGATTTTAACCTTTGAGAGTTTTTTTTCCTTTTGGGATTATTTACCGCTTATTTTTTTATTCTATTTATATTCGGCGTCACCGACAAAAGTCGCTTGCAGACCGAACAGTCTGGGACGATATAGTCCCGTAGCAAGGAGTTGATACAGTTGGCGCAGTGGACAGCGGCATGGCCGCATGCGGGATAAACGAAATCAATTGCATCGTCGCACAGCCATTCCTCGTCCGATGATATCTCTATTGGTTCGTGTTCTTTCTTCAAGGAAATCTGTATGATTTCGACGTCCGAATCTTTGTCGGAGGCAAAATCGATCGGTCCAACTTTCGCCCATTCTTCGTCCGATGAAATCTCTATTGCTTCCTGTTCTTTCTTCAACGAAATCTGTATGACTTCGACGTCCGAATCTTTGTCGGAAGCAAAATCGATCGGTCCAACTTTCGCCCATTCTTCGTCCGACGAAATTACGATTGGTTCGACATCGCTCAATTCTTTGTCTCCAAAAGAAATCACATCAGGATATAAAATAAATAAATATACACATCGAATTTATATACACATGTCTGATACACGAAACTAATTTTGTACGCAGGACATTGGATCTAAATTTCAGGCAAATTACCAGTACAGAACAAGTTAAAATGATTTACCACTCTGCGAAGTCTTGTTCTCTCCAGACATTTCTTTGTATTTTCGTATTGTGTCTACTGTCTTTACTGTCTCACGCATTAGGTCGTCAATAATCAAAAGTTTTGGCCTACGATCCCCTGCAATATGTGAATTTTGAGGAAGACCTTCCAAAAATTCGATATTTTTATCATAATCGGTTTACCCGTCCTGCCACTCCGAATAATAAAAAAGTATACGAGGAAACTCGACATCGGCCATATCCGAAATATATTTTAAAAACTTTTTTACGAAGTATGTTTTACCGCACCCCGTAGGACCTGCTATAATTGACGTCCAGGGGTGTTTCCAGCGCGGGTCCATATTAAATAATGAGGGATGATAGGATTTGGAAGTGTTAATATACAGCGATTACATTCCAACATTTACTTCATATATACAAAAAAATACATTTAAAATTGATTTATGAAGCTCATCAGAAAGAATCAGTTCGGTACCCCGAGTCTCCAATGTAGTCCTCCATAACAAAGCCGGGGATACCGTTATCGAAGAGACGTAGGGACAGGTCGATGTCTGAAACAAATACAAACAAAATTAATAAAATAAAATATTATAATAAATGATGCTCACAATACCGCTTATTGCGATTGCCTCCACTGCCCCCTAAATCATCACTGTCGCCCCTGTACGCTGAGTTACACGCAGAACAAGTTTGGACCGTCTACACTGTGAATAAACTAATCATCGTAGTGTATTATCGCGGTTATACATACATACGTCAGAGAAACTTGTCTAGATGTATGATAGGAAAAAAGGGGTAAAAAATAGTACAATTAAGATCTATCATGTTTTATAAAAATAAAAAATCATTTTTTTTATTCGTGTACAAATATACAATACCGTGTTAACGAGGGAGAGGATTGAGCTCCCAAGTTAGACAGAGAGCTGGTCTTGTAGAGGCTGGCTACGGGTTCCCCGGAGAGAGGGGCAGGGGGGAGGGCACGGAGGCACCTCGCCCCTGTTTAGACAGAGTGTTGGCCTTAAAAAAGGCCGTTTTCTGCCAGTGGTTTTTTTTTAGTCGCGTGCCGAGTGTGGGTGTTCCTGTGGAGTGGGCCGAATGGAGCAGATCGGGAGGTGGAGGATTGAGAGGTCGAGAGAGCCGAATGGAGCAGATCGGGAGGTGGAGGATTGAGAGGAGTGTGGAGCGGAGGATGGATTCTGGGGGATGTACGGGGAATAAGGTGCTGGAGGAGTGCCGAGGAGGAATTTGATACGGGAAGTCCGGGGAGAGGAGGAAGTGGGAGGATTGGTTTTTAAGGCGGTAGGCGGGAGGGAGCGAGGGGTGGAGGAGTCAGGGCTGAAGAGGCGGTGGATATGTTTTGCTAATTGATCGGTCCGGAAGTTATGGGTGGGATCACGAGGAACTCGGGTAAGGTGGCGGATTTTTGGAGGAGTCTTGGGTATGGGAGTTACAGGAGAGGGAGGAAGCGGGAGCTCGTGGAGGATCACCGCGATCTCAGGATCACGACGATGTTGTAGGGGAATCGGTTCTCGAGGATCGATCCGGGGAAGTTTCGGGGAGGATGCTGAGGATGGAGGATCTGGGATGAGGTCGATGAGCGGAGGAGGAAGAGGGAAGTCGCTACGGATAGCCTCGATCTCTGGGTCGCGGAGGGACGGCACCGGAGGTCGGGGTGGAGGGATAGGTTCCGGGAGAAAGGGAAGTGGAAGAGGTGTCGGTTCCTCGAGAATCTTCTCGAGGTCCGACTCGGAGAGGACGGGGGAAGGAGGTGAACGAGGATGGGTCTCGGAAGCAGGCGTTTCGGTCGCTCGGGACCGAAGCCGGGGATCTCGGGAGAGGGAGGATGAAGGAGGTGGGTCCTCTATGCCCTGGGTCCTCTGCGCTTCTAATATTACCGGGGTTAGGGGATTCCGATCTATTCCCCGGGCGGTAGCGTATTTTAGTAACGGAAAGAGGTCGTTCTCGTACGCTACTGGAAGCTGGAACTCCGGTGGCGGGGGTATTCGCGGGGCCAGAGGTTCCCTAGGGCATTTATTCTACGATCCGAATTGTCGCTTAGGGAGCGGCGGAAGGTTCTCTTTTGATGGAGATAGAGGATGTGAGTCCGATTCTTCGTCCGGGGGTTCGGCTTCGCGAGCAGCAAGCGCTTTCTTTTGTTCCAAGAAAGCGAGACGCTTTAGTCGCCGCTTTTGGCCAGCTCGATGACGGGGCATGGTGGATGCGGAGTCGGGCAGCTGGGTGTTGCCCGAGCCATGGTGATGCCGGCCTTTTATACTCTCGCGGAGGGAAGTTGGCCCGGGTAGTGGGGATGGTCGCTAGGCGACGTTCAGCGAAGTGGAGGGAGGTACGGGCTTCACGCTTCACGTGAAGAGGGGCACGTGCTTCGTGCCTCGCTCTCTCCACGACGGTGGGGAAGAGATCGCTTGTACCGGCGTCGATTAAGTGGTGTCATGGTCGGTAAGGTAGGGAATGTGCCCTAGGCTGGGAGGACTTCTAGGTGCGGCGTAGAAGAGAACGTCGGCACGGCGTTCGTGCCTTACGTTCGAATCGGCAGCGGAGCCGCCTGGAGACTGCCGCGAGGAAGTTCCGGCACGTTGTTCGTGCCGGGAACGCTGTAGGTTTCGGGATGATGTCGGTACGGACCCTGACGAGAGGATCAAAGGAAGAGGTCCCGCACGCGGGCGGCCTAGAAGAAAGCGTCGGCACGGCGTTCGTGCCTTACGCTTGTATTGCCGGCAGGGAAGCCGCCTGGGGATACCGCGAGGGAGCTCCGGCACGTGGATCGTGCCAGGAGCGCTTAAGCTAGCGCGGACCCTGAAGAGAAGCTTTGGGTCGAGAAATCCCGCACGCGGGCGGCCTAGAAGAAAGCGTCGGCACGGCGTCCGTGCCTTACGCTTGTATTCCTGGCAGGGAAGCCGCCTCGGGATACCGCAAGGGAGCTCCGGCACGTGGTTCGTGCCAGGAGCGGCTAAAGGTCTAGGCCGAAAGGCTGCTGCCTATATGGCCGAGCGCGAACCCTGGAGAGAGGCTCCGGGGAAGAGATCCCGCACGCGGGCGGCCTAGAAGAAAGCGTCGGCACGGCGTTCGTGCCTTACGCTTGAATCCCCGGCAGGGAAGCCGCCTGGGGACTGTCGCGAGGGAGCTCCGGCACGTGGTTCGTGCCAGGAGCGTCTGAGGGTCTAGGCCGAAAGGCTGCTGCCTATATAGCCTAGCGCGGACCCTGGAGAGAGGCTCCGGGTCGAGAAGTTTCCGGATGGGAATATTCTCGGGGTAACGAGAGTAATTTACACACGTCGTAATATAAAGCAAAAGTCGGGCTTTATTCGGACAGAGTTCCGTTCTTGACAGGGTGAGCCGAGCGAATCCTACTCTCTGGCAGTTCGAGCTGCGTTTTATAGGGAGACCCGCACCGGCCGGCCAGTGTGAGCGGTAGTGGGGAGAAGCCATTAAGGCGGCTTTCCACCGGAGTCTAAGGCCGCGACCGACGCACCAATGGGAGGCGAGCGGCCGCGGTACCCCGGCTCCGACGGAATAGCCAATCGCAGCGCGCGAGGCCAGCCGCCCGATGCGAGTCCCGTACAATGTTTTTCTTATTTTTATTATTTTAAAAAGGTATTTCGGGATCTTCAAACGGGGTGTTTTGAAATGGAAGTGGCGTATAACATGCCCCCCCCCCCCCCCGTTTGAGGTCCCGGATACCGTTCAGAATAAAAATATGTTTATTTGGTAGTCTCTTTGGAAACGTGAGATATAATACGAGTATCAAAGTATCTTAAAATCTATTTTAGTTACTATAGGAACTTCTTTTTTTTTTTTAAACCGTTTTACATGCTAAAAAGATTCGTACAAAAGATATATATACGAGTATGTCTATGTGCTTTTGAACAGGCTAAAAAGATGAGTATAAAAGTTACATATGTGTATGTACATGTGTGTGTAGAATAACGGAGGAATCTTCCTTACTTCCGGCGGAGGTTGTATCGGGGACGGAGATTGTATGGGGGATCTTCGTCTTCGGAGGTCACGGGTGTCGGGGCTCGAGCGGAGCGCCTTCTCCGGGGTCTTGGAGTCCTCTCCGGTGTGGGAATGTCCTCTGCCCGGGTTTGGGTCCCGGCATCTCTTCGTGGGGGTTCCTGCTTGTCCGAGGAACCTGGGGCCGAATCTGTGGCCCAGTCACAGCTGGAAGTTTGGGTGCTGGTGCTTCTCGCTGTTGATGGGTCTCGGTAGTGTTGGGAGGCAACTACCGAGACTTCTTGCTCTGTGTCGGGCGGGTAGTGGGGGCCCTGTAGTTCCGGAGGAGAGTCATCTTCTTGTTTTTCCTGATGGTCCAGGTCTAGAAGCTGTGGCTCTGGCTCGTGGCAGTCGCAACCGTTCGGGCAGACGTGGGTGGTTCGTGCCCGGAATTCTGGGGTGAAACGGCGGCTAGTCACTGAGACCTCGGGGCTCAACTCCCATGTCTGCTCGTCTCCCTGAGCCCCTAGATGCTGTGTAATGGAGAAGCAGCCGTGGGGGCAGACGTAGGTGGTGGATCTGCCGGTGAAGAGGATTGGCTGCATATACGCTGGCCCGGTTAGGTAAAATGTTGCGGTTGGACCGTAGTTTGCTGAGAAGAAAGGCGGTGGCTGGTTCTCTTTTTCGAAGATTGGTTCGGGGCTGTTGTTCCTTGGTGGTGATGCCCTCGGCCAATATTCCCCTGGGAGTGGGTAAGGCTCTGGAGCATTGGGCCTTGGTGGATAATCTTCCGGGTCCTCCGGTGGTGGCCGTTCGTCGTTCCCGAAGGGAATCGGGGTGTCCTGGCCAGGTACGACGAGATTGGAACTTACCGGAGACGCCGGACGGTCCTCTCTCGCCGTTTCATGCTCGGGAGTTCTCTCTTGGCTGGCCATCTTGACTCGTCTCTGGACGTGCGTCGGCTTGAGAGTCTGAGCAGCGACTGACGCTCCTCGGCTAGCTGCTCCGGCTTTTATAGTAGTCCGGCCGGGACTGACGGGTAGTGGGGGTTCCGGGGTCAGACCCGGTTTCTTGAGGTGTAGCGGGGATTGGCGGGCCAGCATTGGCTCCGCAGGTTGCGGGACTTCGATTGGTTTCCGCGTGGCGGGTGAGTTTGAATGTTTCTTCCCTGTAGAGTTTGGAGAAGTTGACCGGCAATTTATTGCTGGACGGGATTCCCGTGTGGCGAGAAAGTTTGAACGCTGGTGTTTCGAAAGTTTGTTCTCCGTAAGGTTTGGAGAAGGTGACCGGCAATTTATTGCTGGACGGGATTCCCGTGTGGCGGGAAAGTTTGAACGCTGGTGTTTCGAAAGTTTGTTCTCCGTAAGGTTTGGAGAAGGTGACCGGTAATTTATTGCCGGTCCAGGAGTTTGAGTAGGAGTGAGAGGAGTACCTGTTGGAAGTATAGGTTGGGAGTGGATAGTTTTCTCCGTAGGGTTTGGAGAAGATGACCGGTAATTTATTGCCGGTTGGTGGTGCTTCTTGAGTTGGCTGCCGTGGAACTTCGATATCCTATTATTCTTACCGACGAGGTAGATTTCCCCGCCGAGATTTTGAAGGATCGGGAAGGGTCCGTCCCAGACGGCGTTGAAGCCGGCGTGGACACCCTGGACAGCGTTTGAAAGAACATGGTTCCTGGTGAAGACATTATCCCCGGGTTGGAATTGTGCCGGGTAGTCTTTTCCTTGTGTGTACCGTTGCTGATACTTCTGTTGGTGATGTTGAACCTGCCGTATCCTCTGATCGCGATTGATTCTTTCCTCGTCTGAGGGAGGGAACCGCCATTCGCCCGGTTTTTGCAGATTATTTCCTAGCAGAACTTCGCTCGGGGTGCACCCGGTGGCGGCATTTTGGCGGGTTCGGAGACTGAATAGCACGGTCGGTAAGTGCTTATCCCAATCTTTATGCTTCTGGCCTTGGAGGTGCAGCCGAAGGCCCTTTTTAATTTCTTGATTGCGCCTTTCGGTTGGGTTGGCGCGGGGATGATAAACCGCGGTGGTCCATAGCTGAGTTTGCCATCTATCGCAGGAATCTATCCATTTTTGGCTGGTGAATTGGGGTCCATTATCCGAGAGAAGAGATCTCGGGTAACCCCAACGGGAGAAGACTTCTTTATCGAGGATATTGACTACTGTACCGGCCTCTGGGCGATCGAGCATGCGGGTAATGGGGGTCACCCCATCCGGGGATGAGTGCCGGAGTAGCCGTAACGAAGGCACGTTACCCCGGGTGGTCCCACACGCCTGTATGCTCCATTATGGGCATCAGCAGGCGTCTCATAGCTGGTTGATGTCAAGTCTTGAGCCACCCTTCCAGAAGGTGATCTTCGGACACCGGGTGATCGCTGTTTTCACAGATTGGCTCAAGGCGGTCCGACCGCTCTCTTGGGGGTTGTTCGGGCTGTTCCCGTCTCTTGGCGGGCTGGGGGTTGCTGGGGGCCCTTCTGGGGTGTCGGATCTGACACATGGTGCCGAGAAATGTCGGGTGAATTTAATTCACACCTCGGATGCATCCTGTGCTGTTATAGTCTCGATGCAAATGACGAATCGACTTATGCCGACACTCACGTGCAGGAGTCCCCCTCTCCCTTGGTCTTAAGAGCGGCGGGTGCGGCGCGTGCTGCACTCACTAGAAGTCGGACTCTGTCCTGCGCGCCAACGGGCGCGCGGGGCTTGGTGCATGGAACGACTTTACATGCACCAAATTCCCACCCATCCACTCAACTTCCTTCCACCCCTTTGGGCGGTCTCCAGCGGCGGCCTCTCCCATCCCTTCGGGGGTGGGAAAAGTCGGCGTCAAAGACCGCGAAACCCCAACCGGGCCCTGCGCTGTCGATGTTTTTGGATATCGATGGTGACGGAACCGGGGGGTCTACTAATCATTTTATTATTTCAGGCTCTCTCTTTTCAGGTGCGGTTTCAGGCCGTTGCGCCTCGGGCGACTCGTTGCGTATCTGGTTTCGCTTCGTTTCGTCTCGTCCGCTTCGGCCTGTCTCCGATACTAATCTGTTTTCTTTTCCACAGGTCCCCCCATCCACCCCTAGCGGTCTCCAGCGTCGGCTTCTCCCATCCCCTCGGGGAGGGGAAAAGGCGACGTCAATGACCGCGAAACCCCAACCGGGCCCTGCGCTGTCGATGTCCCGGGGCATCGATGGTGACGGAACCGGGGGTATACTAATCTATTTTTATTTTTCCAGGTACTAATCTTTTATTTTCAGATTTTCAGGCTTCGGTTCAAATCGTTTCGTCCTGTTCGATCCGCTGCGTTTCTGTATCGCTTCGCTTCGACTCGTCACGTTTCGTTTGTTCCGCTTCTGTTTCCTTGTTTCCTTGATTCCTTGATTCTGTTAGTGCCGTTCGTTTCGGTCCGTTCACGCGTTCGTCGGCTCTGTTTGAATCGTCTACTCGTCGTTTCGTTTCGTGTTGACTCGCTAGACTCGACCCGCTTCGTCTTGACCCCCCTTTTATCCTTCTTTTCTCTTTTCTTGCTTTTTCTTCTTTACTTCTTCTCCTGAGTTCCCTCATTCTTTGTATTTTCTTGTCCTCGTTCCCTCGCTTCCTGCTCCCTTAAAGAAGCAAGAATGTTTTCTAGAGAAAGATGACGTTCTTGTTTCTTATGTGTGTGTGTATGTGTGAATGTGTGTGTGTGGGTATGACTGTGTTTCGTGTGTGCGTGTTAGTGTGTGTGTATGTGTTTCCCTCTTTCCTTTCTTTTTCCTTTTCCCGTCCCCTCGTTCCTTGCCTACTGTCTGTCTTGTCTTTTACTTAATAATTTTATTTTAATTAATATTTACCTATTATATTATATTTAATATATTTTAGTAGTATTGACTAATTTGTTTATGCGCATGCCGCTACAATCCTAACCCTAACACTAACACCGCGCTTTATAAATATATATATATACATATATATACGTACTAACACGATTAACACGATTATCAATTTTTAACTTTAATAACGTGCATACTAATACACTAATACACTAATAAATAAAATAAATTATCCTATAATTGTACACGCTTCATTTTTAATACGCTCTTATCTTTCCTTACAGACGGGCCCACTGACGCGACTCAGCGCCCCCCCTAGACTAAGCTGTATCGACGTGGCGAGGGTCTCATGGCAGGAAGGGGTTATTTGTCCTGTCCCAAGCGTGGCGGTTAGGGCGGTTGGGGGCCCCCGACGCCGTATCAATTCTCCCGGGTGGGGCAAGACGGCGCTGCTCCACCGTGTGTCTTTTAATTCCGTCATAACTCGTGGGACAAAAATGAAACTCAGTAAAAACCTGTGTGAATGTGGACGAGTGAATGGACGTAGGAGTGTCCGCCTGGCCGAGCAAGGGCAACCAGGCGCGGCACAAGTGGGAGTTGCTGACACCGTCGCGAGGCCGCACACCCGTGCCGCTGCGAGGGGGTTGACGGCTTCTCAGCCTGCATCCGCTCATCGGGGTCCACCCCCTTGCGGTCCCACGGGTGTCGCTGGCCGAAGACGCCTCGGCAGTCAGGGAAATGTTCTCGGCCTTCGTGCCGTCAATGTCGTTTTGGAACGGTGCGATAGTTCTGCGGCCCGGTCGACTGGACCCTCAGCATCAGGACCCCCCCTTAGATCCGCGACTCTCGGGCTCCGCGTAGCCCGCATCATCATCGACAGGTGTGACGGAACTGCAGCCACCGTGGCTGAACGCGAACAGGTTAGAACCGCGAACGCGACCCACCCCCATGATGTCATCCCGCACAACGACCCCAACAACGACCCCAACAACATCGATCCCAACCCCAACCCCAACAACGATCCTATCCGTACAACGGGTATCAGGATCCTGCAGCTGAACATGAGGCGTTCAGAGGCAGTAACTGGTGAGGTGCGTACGCTCGTAAAGCAAAAGCATCTTGACATCCTGTTATTGCAGGAACCGTATGTCAAGAAGCTGGATGCGAGCCACACCTTCTTCGGACTAGGGACTGCGGTACAGGTAGCAGCTGTCCGCACTGAAAGAGCCTGGGCTGCCGTTGCTCTTTGCAACCCGGCCTTTCAGATGATCTTCGTCTCGCAGCTCAGCACTGCCCACTGTGTATGTGCGGAAGTGCGAGCTCCCGGCTTCTCGTTTTACGTCGTCTCGCACTATTTTCAGTTCAGAGACGACATCGAGTTGCACCTCAGACACCTCGATAAGGTGCTTCGTGCTCTGAGGGGGAAGAGACTTCTTATTGCGTTAGATGCGAACGCGAGGTCGTCTCTGTGGGGTCCACAGGAGACTGACGAGCGTGGTGCCCAGCTGGAGGAACTCATTCGAGCCTTCGGTCTGGACATTGTCAACGAGGCTGGTCAGCAGGCCACCTTCTGGACCCCGACCGGTGAGTCATTCATCGACGTCACCCTGGGGTCGCCCTCCATGTCCCGATTCATCAGGGACTGGAAGGTGAGGGTGGACTGGTCTACCAGCGATCATAGGGCGCTGGATATCAGACTGGGGATCCCAAAGGTCGCAAGGAATGATCGGCGAAGCGGGACCTGCCGGTTCAACACTCGTCGGGCTGACTGGGACCGCTTTGCCGAGATCTTGGGTGCTCTCTCGGGAGCTAGGCTGGAGGGACTCGCTCTGGATTCGGCGGAAGATGTGGAGGTAATGGCTGAATCTCTCACAGGAGTGCTCACGGAGACCTGTGTCGAGACGATGCCGCGCAAGGTCCGATTCAGGAAGTCAAACCCGTGGTGGACTGCGGAGTTGACTAACCTGAAGAAGACCGTGTATAGAAAAATGCGGGCATACCAGAGGGTAAGAGCGCAGCCTGAACGCCTGGAAAAATTGCAGGAGTACCGCTCTTCTTTGCGGTACTACAGCAAACAGGTGAAAAGGACAAAGCGTGAAAGCTGGAAGAATTTCGTCACGTCGCACGGCAACGAGGAGCCCTGGGGCTTCGTATACAAGCACCAGGCGGACAAACTCCGAGTTGAGAAAGTGCTTAGCACTATCCGGCTTGGCGAACATTCTACCATGGACATGAGAGAAACCGCCAGCGGCCTTCTGGATGTCCACGTTCCGGACGATCGAGAAGAGGACGACACCCCCTGGCAACGAGAAGTGCGTGCCATGGCGGAAGTTGTCCCCGAGACTGCGGAAGCCGCCGCCTTCACCGCGGCTGCGGTGAAGGCTGAAGTACGCAGCTTCGCCAACGGCAAAGCCCCGGGCTCCGACCTCATCGAGGTCGAAGTACTGAAGAAGGCTGTTGCTGTTATCCCCGATCAGTTCGTCCGACTCTTCAACGGGTGCCTTCAGTGGGGGGTCTTCCCCACGGCCTGGAAGGAGGGCTCTCTCCGGGTACTCCTGAAGGGCGAAGATAAGGACGTGAAGGACCCGAAATCCTACAGGCCCATCTGCCTCCTCTCCGTGATAGGGAAACTTTTCGAGAAATTGATAAGGAGGAAGCTCGCGAGGTTGATGGATGGCGGAGGCATCTCTCGTCGACAGTTCGGCTTTGTCCCGGGCAGATCGACGGAAGATGCGATCACGGAGCTGCGCGACATGGTGGACGCCTCGCAGGCGACTTACACTGTCGGGCTGCTCTTCGACATAGCCGGTGCTTTCGACAACGTGTGGTGGCCCCTTGTCCTTAGGAGCCTCGGTCAACGAGGATGCCCTGCGAACGTCTATAGGGTGCTGCAAAGCTACTTTAGCGGACGCAGGGTTAAGATTTCGTGGGGGGATGAAGAGGTCTCCAAGCGTGCCACAAGAGGCTGTCCACAAGGTTCTGTGCTCGGTCCGGCATGCTGGAACCTCATGTTCGACGATCTCCTCTCCCAACTGGATAACCTGTTCCCCGAAAGCTTCGTTGCCTACGCGGACGATCTTCTCGTCCTCGTGAAGGGTGAGTCGCGGCGGGAACTAGAGGTCAGGGGACAGGAGGTAGTCGATTTTATAGTAGAATGGTGCGGAAAGGCCAAACTCGAGCTCTCGGCGCGTAAGACGGAGGCTATCCTCCTGAAGACCGTCTGGGTTCGGAGGGCGCCTATAGGGAGGAGAGGAGGAGACCGTCCCGATAGACAACCCCGCGCGCAAACGAAGCCAAACTTGGCACGTAGGTATCCGACCATTAGAATCGCGAATACTCCGATCCCTTTTAAAAGCAGCGTTAGGTATCTCGGCGTCCATTTCGATAAGGAATTAGGGGTGCACACGCACTGTAGGTATTTGCGCGACAAGGTCGGGTCGCTTTTCAAAAAGCTAGGTAAACTTGCGGGGTCGGGCTGGGGATTGCGCTATCAAGCGCTCAATACAGTGTACAGGGGGGTTTTCATACCTGTGATGGCGTATGCCGCTGCAGGGTGGGCCGACCTGTGCACTAGCCACGACCGTAGGGTTCTTCATTCGGCACAGCGTCTCGCACTCATAGGGGTCACGGCGGCCTACAGAACGGCGTCGCTGGATTCCCTGTGCGTGGTCGCTGGTGCCCTTCCGATAATCGTTCTTTTGGAGCAGGCTAGGCAGAGATATTTTGTCAGGGCGGGTGTGGACGCCGAGATCAACGGCGTGGAGATTCTCCACAATAGTGAAGACGCGGTTGCGCGTATTAAGGACCAGGCGATCAATATGTGGCAGGCCCAGTGGGTTTCTTCGGATAAAGGCCGTACCACATTCGCCTTCTTCGATAACGTTCGGGATCGAATTGCCGCGGCAAAGTGGTTCCGACCGGACCATCACACTACGCAGGTGCTCACCGGACACGGAGATTTCAGGGCGCGTCTCGCGTCCATGGGGCTCGTGGTCGGTGGGAACTGTGAGTGTGGTCTCGAGGACACAGCCCGGCACTTCCTTACCGAATGCCCCAACTTCGACCCGCAGAGGGTCGCTCTGCGGGCTTTCATCGGGGACAGAGATTGGCCAGAAGCGGCGCGCCGATTGGTGTCGTCGGCGGAGGCGTTCTCCGTCCTCAGCGATTTCTGCAAGGAGTCTCTCTGGCTTAGGAGCCAGGAGCGACTTGCCGGGGCAGCGCAGTAGAGGGGGGAGGGTTTAGAATAGAGTTAATTAGTATATTTAGTTAGGGCGTGTAGCGTGTCGTCCGGCCCGAGGTTTGTCGGAACCGAGGGAGATAGGGGAATGGGCCCGCAATCCTCGCGGATCACCCGTTAACCTGGGCGGCAACTAGATAGGCAGGTTTCTCAATTTAATCAATGTTTCTTCCTTACAGCTTTTTGCAGCTGCACTTGAACTGCGCAGGGGTCGTATTGTACAATACGACTTGTTCAAGGCAGCTACGTGGGGTTCCATTCCCCCGACAATCGCCTGGATATTTTCCGGGCATCCTGTAAGTGGACTGAGCAAGTTGCTCACGACTCCGCCTCCCCGTTTGGCCCCCGCTGGAAATGACTTCGAGGGATTCGACTTCGGTCGGATCGCTGGAAGCCCAACCAGGTGAGTCGCTACCCGCTGCAGGGCAGGGTAGGTCCAATCTGTTCAATGATTCTTAACTGATGAGAGCAGGGTTTTTCCAAGCCTGGTTCCCCTTGTCAGTGTTTTCAACGGGAAGTGAGTATATAGGTGGTTTGGTGGCGTTTGCTCTTTATGGGCGAGAGGTCTTCGGACCGAGCATTGGAGTGCGGTTTCCGACCGTGCCTCCAACACATTAAATGTACCGGCCTCTGATGATCCTAGTGGGAATGCTTCGACCCATCGAGAAAATAGATCGGTAACTACGAGGATGAACTTTTTCCCTCGTCCCGTGCGGGGATACGGACCCATTAGATCGACGGCGACGGTTTCCCACGGTCGGTAAGGTCGGTGCGGCCTCATTTGGTCTACATGCCGGGGTCTATGAGCTTTAGTGCAAGCGCACAGCCGGCAGAGGCGTACATATTGCCGTACGTCTTGGCGTTGGTGTTTCCAGGTGAATCGTTGTCGGATGGCGCGGAGTGTTTCATCCGTTCCTGGATGACCTGCCAGTGCTGAGTCGTGGTATTCAAAAAGTACTTTCTCGATCATAGACTTTGGAGCTATTAATTTCCATGTATCGTTAATTTTCCTCCATACCCCTCCGTTAATTAGGGTATAGCTAGGATCCTGGTCTATAGCTAACGCGAGAGGTTGGAGGGAGGGGTCAGTCTGCTGTGCATCAATTATTTGATCAATTAAATTATTGGTTGTGATCGCGAATAGCTCTGGGGCTGCTTCGGGATTCGCGCTCGCCTCCTCCGGGGGCATGAGATTATCCGGAGCTTCCGGATCTCGTGCCCCCCCCCCTCGGCGGGGTGGTGGGCGAGAGTTTTTGAAAGGTGATTATCCTTAGCTGGTATATGCTCTTCGGTAAAATTAAACTCTTCGAGCATTATCGCCCACTTGGTTAGTTTAGCCTTCTCTTCTTTGAGTCGACGTAACCAAGCCAGGGCCTGACAGTTGGTACGGAGGGTAAATCTAGTTTCGTACAAGTACTGTCGGTAACGTTGGATAGCCCACACTATTGCGAGACATTCTTTTTCGTTTTCGCAGTACCGCGACTGGGTTTTATCCAGCTTTGCGCTGGCGTAGCTGATGATTCGCTTGTTCCCCTCTAGGTCGGGCTGGTATAGAACAGCGCTCATTCCGATATCGCTCGTGTTAGTTTGCAACACGTATGGCAATGAAGAATCAGGGCGACTTAGTTTGAGTGGGGATTGTACTCTTTCTTTCAGAGACTTAAAGGCGGTTTCCGCGGCTTCTGTCCATTGGAACTTCTTTTTTCCCGCTAGTAGATCTGTAAGCGGGGAGATGAGTAGGGCGAAGTCGGGAATGTATTCGCGGAGCCAGTTGCACGTCCCTAGGACTTTCTGAAACTCTCGTTTTGTTTTTGGGGACGGTAGATTGAGAATCCCTTGTATGTGGATTTCCTTTGCCTCGTTCCCTTCGTCGGTAACGTGGTGGCCTAGGAAATCGAGCTGAGTCGTACCGAATCGACATTTGTCGGTAGCACAGGTTAGACCGTGAAGACTTAGTCGTTCGAAGACCAAGTGTAGATGGAGTAGATGTTCCTCCCAAGTTTTTGAGAAGATGATAATATCGTCTAAATAAACGATACAGATATCGCCTAGTAAGCCGGTGAGAACATCCTGGCTCATGAAGCGTTGGAAGGTGTTTAGGGCATTTTTTAACCCGAAAGGCATCACCCGGAACTGGTAGGTGCCTCCATCGGGAGAGGAGAAGGCTGTAAGCTTTTTACACTCTTCAGCCATAGGAATTTGCCAGTACCCGCTTTGGAGATCTATGGAAGAAAAGATACTAGCTGATCCGACTTCCTTAAGAGCGTCGGATAGGCGGGGCATTGGTTGCGCGGTATCCTCTGTAATTGACTTTAACCGGCGGTAGTCTACACAGAATCGCGGAGGGCCATCGCTCTTCCACGCGATTACTATGGGTGAGCTGTAAGGGGATGTACAGGGTTCTATTATACCCTGTGCTAACATGCTTTGTATTTGTTTGCGAATAATAATTCGTTTCTCCTGGGAATACTGGCGAAGCCCGATACGAAAGGGTTGGGTTGATGTCAATCGAATACTATGTTTCGTTGTCTGTGTCTGGGATAATCGACTGTTAGTGTCGAAGAGTTTCGCGAATTCCTTAAGGAGCTGACGGAATTTCGGCTGATACTCGGGAGGGAATTTTTGGCGTAGATCGGTTAGTTCGATTGTGTAGGAGTCCGCTGGTGGTACAGGTGCGTTGATGAGTTGCACCGTAAAACGCTCTTGTATCCCCATATACAGGATTCCGTGGTGGAGATCGTATATGGTTCGTTGATGGGTCAAGAACGGGTACCCCAGAATGAGTGGCTCCCTCGAAGCGGGCGCAAGCCAAGCTTCGATCTCGAGAGCGTGACCCTGGATTTGGATAGTTACTTTAGCCCTGCCTTCGAGTGGCATTTCGGTGTTTGTTCCCGCGAGATTCGCGGCGGACTTAATGGGAATGATCGGGTGGTTAGTTGGGAGATACTTCGGTTGTATGAAGCAGTCGCTAGAGAAACAGTCGATCGCCGCGTAAATTTCTCGATTGTTGAGAGTTACGCAAATGTGTGGCAACCTCTGTCCTCCAGTTTGTCTCTCCGTCAGCCCTAGTGTGGGTTGACGGCAGGCTCGGGCCGGTCCGCCGTCTTTCGCCAGTTTTCCGCAGGTTTATTTTTTTCCGCGTTCTTCTTGGCGAGGACTGGGCAATCCCGGTGGTAGTGATTCACGGGACAGTGCCAGCATTTGGGCGGTTTGACTTCCCCGGAAGTTTTGGCGGGTTTTTCTGTTTTACCCTCCTCCTTCTTTGGTTTAGTTACCGGCTGTTGCTCCGCCAGATCGTATTCTGCTTCTAGAGCCTTTGACATTAGGGCGGACAGGGTTTGGGGGTTAGACGGCCTGATAGCCATCCTTAGATTTGGACGAAGGAGCTCAAGGAGTGTGGCTACCTTCGTTATTTCCAAATCTTCGTTTCTGATCCGTTGGTACAGCAAGTATTTGTGCTGTAGGAATACGCCTGTATTCTCTCTTTCTCCCTGCTTGCGGGAGAAGAGTTGTGCGTTTAAGCGTGAGATGATTACGGGACTGTCGTACCGACTGAGCAATAGCTCTTGGAACTTCTCCGTAGAGAATTCCAACGGTCGGTAACAGTTCCACCATTTTTCGGCTTCTCCTTGGAGGCCGGAGGATGCTGTATCAGTTCGCAGAGTATCGGGAGTTCGGGTCGCTTGGAAATATTCCCCGAATTTTTCGATGAATTTTTTGGGATCCTCATGGTCCAACCCACAATAGATTGGTAGTGGTGGACGAGGAGCCGTATCGAGAGCGAGAAGGAGTCTTTCCAAGTTCCCGTATACTCCATGGGGGTTTTGAATTTGCCTCTCTGCAGCGTTTTGAAGGACCTGTGGTACAATCAAAGGAATGCGGCGATTCTCCGGCATGTCCTGATTACGCCGGGCAGGTGTGCTTGCATGAGGCGGAGGAGTTTGGTTATGATTAATAAAAGGGTTAGTATTATTAGCTTTGTCAGGAGGATCAACGATATTACTATCATTTGGAGGAATAACATTTGGAGGAGAACGGGGGAAGGAGGTGAACGAGGAGGGGTCTCGGAAGCAGGCGTTTCGGTCGCTCGGGACCGAAGCCGGGGATCTCGGGAGAGGGAGGATGAAGGAGGTGAGTCCTCTATGCCCTGGGTCCTCGGCGCTTCTAATATTACCGGGGTTAGGGGATTCCGATCTATTCCCTGGGCGGTAGCGTATTTTAGTAACGGAAAGCGGTCGTTCCCGTACGCTACTGGAAGCTGGAACTCCGGTGGCGGGGGTATTCGCGGGGCCAGAGGTTCCCTAGGGCATTTATTCTGCGATCCGAATTGTCGCTTAGGGAGCGGCGGAAGATTCTCTTTTGATGGAGATAGAGGATGTGAGTCCGATTCTTCGTCCGGGGGTTCGGCTTCGCGAGCAGCAAGCGCTTTCTTTTGTTCCAAGAAAGCGAGACGCTTTAGTCGCCGCTTTTGGCCAGCTTGATGACGGGGCATGGTGGATGCGGAGTCGGGCAGCTGAGTGTTGCCCGAGCCATGGTGATGCCGGCCTTTTATACTCTCGCGGAGGGAAGTTGGCCCGGGTAGTGGGGATGGTCGCTAGGCGACGTTCAGCGAAGTGGAGGGAGGTACGGGCTTCACGCTTCACGTGAAGAGGGGCACGTGCTTCGTGCCTCGCTCTCTCCACGACGGTGGGGAAGAGATCGCTTGTACCGGCGTCGGTTAAGTGGTGTCACGGTCGGTAAGGTAGGGAATGTGCCCTAGGCTGGGAGGACTTCTAGGTGCGGAGTAGAAGAGAACGTCGGCACGGCGTTCGTGCCTTACGTTCGAATCAGAGTAGAGCAGCGGCTATGCCGACGCGACACAGCGAGAGGGCCTCACCCCTCTACGTGCCTTCCATAATTAATACGAATCAGGATGAAACCGAGTGACGAAACATGTAATAATTAGCAATCCTTTCTTTCCTTTTTACACTCAGTACATTCAGGAATTACGCCTGTATTCTCTCTTTCTCCCTGCTTGCGGGAGAAGAGTTGTGCGTTTAAGCGTGAGATGATTACGGGACTGTCGTACCGACTGAGCAATAGCTCTTGGAACTTCTCCGTAGAGAATTCCAACGGTCGGTAACAGTTCCACCATTTTTCGGCTTCTCCTTGGAGGCCGGAGGATGCTGTATCAGTTCGCAGAGTATCGGGAGTTCGGGTCGCTTGGAAATATTCCCCGAATTTTTCGATGAATTTTTTGGGATCCTCATGGTCCAACCCACAATAGATTGGTAGTGGTGGACGAGGAGCCGTATCGAGAGCGAGAAGGAGTCTTTCCAAGTTCCCGTATACTCCATGGGGGTTTTGAATTTGCCTCTCTGCAGCGTTTTGAAGGACCTGTGGTACAATCAAAGGAATGCGGCGATTCTCCGGCATGTCCTGATTACGCCGGGCAGGTGTGCTTGCATGAGGCGGAGGAGTTTGGTTATGATTAATAAAAGGGTTAGTATTATTAGCTTTGTCAGGAGGATCAACGATATTACTATCATTTGGAGGAATAACATGGCGATCTTGGCGATCGTTATGCTCCTCGGTACCGGATCCGCCCCGTCCATTGCGTTCGTCGCTGTCGTTCATTATGACGACTATTGGGTTGGGCGCCACTGGGTTTAACACTCCCAGAAGTGGGTCGGGCGAAATTTCTCTCAATCTCGCGGATTGTCGAGTCTTTTGGCCGCCTGGCATTGATGAAAGCCGACTCAGTGGGAAGATGAGATTCCTAGGATCGAGTGGTCTCGGCCCTCTAGTTGGGCGCCAAAATTTGTTAACGAGGGAGAGGATTGAGCTCCCAAGTTAGACAGAGAGCTGGCCTTGTAGAGGCTGGCTACGGGTTCCCCGGAGAGAGGGGCAGGGGGGAGGGCACGGAGGCACCTCGCCCCTGTTTAGACAGAGTGTTGGCCTTAAAAAAGGCCGTTTTCTGCCAGTGGTTTTTTTTTAGTCGCGTGCCGAGTGTGGGTGTTCCTGTGGAGTGGGCCTAAGGTCGAGAGAGCCGAATGGAGCAGATCGGGAGGTGGAGGATTGAGAGGAGTGTGGAGCGGAGGATGGATTCTGGGGCATGTACGGGGAATAAGGTGCTGGAGGAGTGCCGAGGAGGAATTTGATACGGGGAGTCCGGGGAGAGGAGGAAGTGGGAGGATTGGTTTTTAAGGCTGAAACGTCTCCCCCCCCCCGTCTAACCCCGCGCACCCGCCGCGGCGAAGCGCCAGACGAAAACAGCGCGCACGACACCGCCGAGGCACGCAAAGAGGCCAAGTGGCGCCATCAGGCGGGATCCAGGACGACCCGATCGATAGGGAAGCCACGCACGCGCGGCGAACACAAACACACTCCGCGAGCGCCACACAGCGCCGCGGAAAGGAAACAAGAGGCCATATCGATCAAGGCCAACCGGAGCGAAAAAGCGAGGGAAAAAGAGAACGGCTGATTGGACAAAAAGACGCCACCGCTACCAAGAAAGGCATCTGATTAGAGATAAGCCGAAAAGGGCAATGACGTCACTGGAGAACCCACCGGTAATTGGAGAACAAGGGAGAAGAACCCTGAAGGACCAATAGAAAAATTAAACACCAAGAACGAAATACGCGTGCGCGAGTCCGCCAAAAAGATGCAATTTTCGCGAGTGGGAGGCAAAAATTAGCATATAAAAAGGCACGAAATCGACCGGAAATCAGTTAATCATCTCACTGGGTCTACACCAGCTCTCCAAGGACTTAAAAGTTAAAAGTTAAAAGTGACAGTCAAAGTGAGTAAAAGTAAATAAAAGTGACTAAAGTGAAACCGTGCCAAAAAGAACTTATAAATTTTCGGTGACGGTGGACTTATAAATTTCGGTGCTGAATTGGACTTATAAAATTCGTGCAAGAATGGGACTTATAAAATTCGTGCAAAAATCGGACTTATAAAATCCGTGCAAAAATCGGACTTATAAAAATATTCGCACTTATAAATTTTTGGTGCCGAGTGAACTTACGAAATTCGTGCCGAAACCGGACATGTCCATCTCCGGGTAAATTTCGAACTCAGAAAAAGTGTGACACGCGGGACTTATAAAAATTAGCCACGCTGGACTGGTGACATTCGTGTCAAGAACTCGTTAAAAATTGGTAACACGGACTCGCAAAATTCGTGACACGTCGAAATCGCGTGCCAAGTTCGAAATTATATTTTGGTGCAACGATTGGCGCGAAGCGGTAAAGTGACCGAGGTGACCGGTCAGAAGAGCCGAAGTGACGAGTGAGCAAAATTTACAACACCGACGACCGGAAAAAACCACTCACAGGGCTTCCTTCACTCCCACTGCATTTACCTCTATCGACAAAATCAGGTAAAAACAGTCCGTGGTCGCAGAAACACCAATTGCAATTCGCGAGGTGAGCGAGCGGTCACTGCCGACGCGGCCCCGTGACGTCACAGCGCGGCCAGCCGCGAGCGGCGGCCATCTTGGGAACACGAGCTATCGAGCCGCCGACCCGAAATCATAGGGCGTTCGCATGTGGCGACGGTAATATAACCGGAAAACGGTCAACGCGCGATAATAAAGCCGATCGATAACATTCCCCACGTCAAGCAATTAAAGTAGCCAGTAAAAGGAAAAAAAAAGATAAGAATATAAGAATAAGCATTTTGTCAATCAAATTGGTTAACAATTAAATAATCATTGCACAAAGAATAAATAACAAGAAGTAATTCAAGAAAGGGAAAAACTGTAAATACATGAAAACTTGTCCCGTTACGAATAAAAACATTGTTTCTACATAAAAACCGTCTCTGATACGCCACCCCATAATTCCTGGACGCTCGAGCATGCGAATCCCCCCGTTTGAGCGCCCATACCTCTTCAGGAGGTGCACGAATTCGGAGAAAATATTGTGAGGAAGCTTGCTCCTGTTACAAGGCGGTAGGCGGGAGGGAGCGAGGGATGGAGGAGTCAGGGCTGAAGAGGCGGTGGATATGTTTTGCTAATTGATGGGTCCGGAAGTTATGGGTGGGATCACGAGGAACTCGGGTAAGGTGGCGGATTTTTGGAGGAGTCTTGGGTATGGGAGTTACGGGAGAGGGAGGAAGCGGGAGCTCGTGGAGGATCGCCGCGATCTCAGGATCACGACGATGTTGTGGGGGAATCGGTTCTCGAGGATCGATCCGGGGAAGTTTCGAGGAGGATGCTGAGGATGGAGGATCTGGGATGAGGTCGATGAACGGAGGAGGAAGAGGGAAATCGCTAAGGATAGCCTCGATCTCTGGGTCGCGGAAGGACGGCACCGGAGGTCGGCGTGGAGGGATAGGTTCCGGGAGAAAGGGAAGTGGAAGAGGTGTCGGTTCCTCGAGAATCCTCTCGAGGTCCGACTTGGAGAGAACGGGGGAAGGAGGTGAACGAGGAGGGGTCTCGGAAGCAGGCGTTTCGGTCGCTCGGGACCGAAGCCGGGGATCTCGGGAGAGGGAGGATGAAGGAGGTGAGTCCTCTATGCCCTGGGTCCTCGGCGCTTCTAATATTACCGGGGTTAGGGGATTCCGATCTATTCCCTGGGCGGTAGCGTATTTTAGTAACGGAAAGCGGTCGTTCCCGTACGCTACTGGAAGCTGGAACTCCGGTGGCGGGGGTATTCGCGGGGCCAGAGGTTCCCTAGGGCATTTATTCTGCGATCCGAATTGTCGCTTAGGGAGCGGCGGAAGATTCTCTTTTGATGGAGATAGAGGATGTGAGTCCGATTCTTCGTCCGGGGGTTCGGCTTCGCGAGCAGCAAGCGCTTTCTTTTGTTCCAAGAAAGCGAGACGCTTTAGTCGCCGCTTTTGGCCAGCTTGATGACGGGGCATGGTGGATGCGGAGTCGGGCAGCTGAGTGTTGCCCGAGCCATGGTGATGCCGGCCTTTTATACTCTCGCGGAGGGAAGTTGGCCCGGGTAGTGGGGATGGTCGCTAGGCGACGTTCAGCGAAGTGGAGGGAGGTACGGGCTTCACGCTTCACGTGAAGAGGGGCACGTGCTTCGTGCCTCGCTCTCTCCACGACGGTGGGGAAGAGATCGCTTGTACCGGCGTCGGTTAAGTGGTGTCACGGTCGGTAAGGTAGGGAATGTGCCCTAGGCTGGGAGGACTTCTAGGTGCGGAGTAGAAGAGAACGTCGGCACGGCGTTCGTGCCTTACGTTCGAATCAGAGTAGAGCAGCGGCTATGCCGACGCGACACAGCGAGAGGGCCTCACCCCTCTACGTGCCTTCCATAATTAATACGAATCAGGATGAAACCGAGTGACGAAACATGTAATAATTAGCAATCCTTTCTTTCCTTTTTACACTCAGTACATTCAGGAATTACGATTCTTTCTCACGTAAAAGAACGAAAGGCTTTTCGTCCCATAAATAAAGAGGAAGAAAGACGGAAGGCGACAAAATAACCTTCCCTCTTTATCAATTAATCCTAAAAGAACATGAGTTAATAGATAAAAACAACACTTGTTATGGGACCAGAATTCTCTCGGTAAGACAATTAAAATACATTTAATATACGTATAAATATATTGGAATATAAATATATTCTTTTGAACACATACGTGCTGTGACGCGGTATTTTTTGGTCGCGTCACAGATCTTCGTAAACTACGATTCAGGCGAAACGTCGCGTAAGATTTCGAACGGAGCATCAGCGTAGCTGTCGTTCGAATATTAATTTCGCGCGTACGACAGTTCGCGAGAATCGTAGGGTGTCGCCAGGTACCGGACACCGGCCGAAAATCGGGAAAAGTGGGGAGCGAGAGGGAACGCGAGCGAGGTGGCGAGCACGACTCCGAAAATTAGGTCGGGACTCTCTTCTGTGAAGCGACGGTGATACGACGCGTGTGCTCGCCGGGTAGATTTTTCGTGTTGGTTCGCGTGCGAATTCGCGGAGGTTTCGCTGTGCGAGGTGGAGAAGTCGCCTACCAGGCCGTTTGGCGGAGTATCCGTGACCGTGGTACATTGGAAGGACGGAGGAAACCGGTACCGGCAAGGAGTATTTCCGTCACAAACATCTCTTGCGGTAAGACTTCTGATTTTCGGGAAAATTGTTGGACACGCGTTCGTTACCGGTTTGCGCGCAGACTGTCGAGCGTGCCCGCGACTCGATCGCGGCGTGGAGTTCCGTCCCGGGCAAAACAGGCTTATGTTTCCGTCGATCATAATTTGTGCCTCTTTTAATTAATTCTCGGGGAAAAATCTTTCTGTCTCTTTTCTTTTTTTGTCATTCGGGGATCATAAGCGCCGGGAATTGGACGGCCTCTCGCCGCACCGGTACCGTAACATCGGAGAGATCGCCTGCGCGAAATTTGTGTAGAGCGGAGGAGAGTGCGTGTGTGTGTTTGGCGTGGCGTGCAGGTTTCGAGCTCGCGCGGGTGAAAAACGTAGGCTTTTCTTTCGCGGCTAAGGACGTCGAAAAAGCATCGCGGAAAATACACGGGTCTCGAGACCGCCGCCGTTAGTGTTTCGTGTTCTTTGTTTGCTCGTTTGTCAGTTCGGTGGACATTGCGAATTTTCGGATCTCGGGTGGTACCGCTCCAAAAGCGATCGCGAGGCGCAGCCTGCACGCCGGGATCGTGTGTGTGTGTGTGCGCGCGGCGAAACATCGCCCTTCGCGCGACGACGACGATCGGACAGCGGTACAGTCCGTCCATTTTACGAGTGCGAGATTTAGTAGGGAAGAATAGGACTGGCCCGTCATTAGATATTCCGGACTTCTTCCGGTACCGTATCTTCTTCGAAATTAATTTTACGAATTTTTATTACTATTCTTTTTCCCGGGCCAGGATCTCTGCAACGCGTAGAAAAATTCAAACCGGTGAACTGAGTAGCTGGGGCGAATTTAGTAGGGACTGATTTTGTACGCGGTTTTTTTCCCATTGTATTAAATTGTAATAAATCGGGTGGCTTCGGCCGATTATTTTCGGCATTTTGTACTTTTGGAGTAGCAAATTTTCACCGCCCTCACCCCTCTACCCTCGCCTAGCTGCAGCTGCCGGAGCAGTGAGAGCGCGTGCTTTTTAACAACATCGGTACCGACCGTGCCGATTAATTGGTAATCGGCTGGCGCCCATAGAAAATAATTCACACGGTCGAGAGGCACGCCGTTGGTGACCGAACAATACCCTTTTGGAGCTTGAGGAAAAGTTGGCGGTCGCAGTGCATATAGAACATGTGCAATGCAGTTAACATTAATTTAATTATTAATGTTAACACAATTCGACATCTTACATAGTAGATATTATATCGAATATATATTTTTAAGTACTAAAACCACGACACCTAGCTTCTTATAATAAGGCCCATTTAGATGGACGATTTGTTACTCTCGAAATACTGTCGCCGGAAAAGGAAATAGTAAAAACTCTATCTAACCGAGCATATGAAGGTATACACTTGTGGTCTCCGTACAATAATCAGCAAGACGAAATAAATATCGTACGATTTGGTCACGTACGCGCGACAGGTGTCGAGCTCGCGCCGGAAACGGTACCCGAAACAAAATCATAGCGAGGCGAGAGAGAACAGTAAAAGGTTTTATGTTCCTTCACACTCTCCTTACCTCAGTACGCTGCATTACCCGCGTAGAAAAGATTAGTATTGCCGGGATTCTCGGCGAGATTCTCGGCAAGAATCTCGCCGAGAATCTCGCCAAGAATCTCACCGAGAATCTCACTGAGAGTCAAGCATGAGCGCCGAACCAAGATTCTCTCCGAGATTCTTTCCGAGATTCTCAACAAAAAAAAATGTTCCGGGAATCCGTTGGAAATCTCTCCGAGATTCTTTCCGAGATTCTCCAAAAAAAAAAAGTTCCGGGAATCCGTTGGAAATCTCTCCGAGATTCTTTCCGATATTCTCCAAAAAAAAAAAAGTTTCGGGAATCCGTTGGAAATCTCTCCGAGATTCTTTCCGAGATTCTCAACAAAAAAAAAAAGTTCCGGGAATCCGTTGGAAATCTCTCCGAGATTCTTTCCGAGATTCTCAACAAAAAAAAAAAGTTCCGGGAATCCGTTGGAAATCTCTCCGAGATTCTTTCCGAGATTCTCAAAAAAAAAACAAATTTCCGGGATTCCGTTGGAAATCTCTCCGAGATTCTTTAAAAAAAAGTTACGGGAAGAAAAAAGCTCCCCGAGAAAAACCGTATTGCATCAACTTTTGTAATCAACTTTTCTCACGGAATCTGGAAAGTAAGGTCAAAAGAAAAGTTTCTTCGGAAGCCGAGATGATATCCGTGTCCCATGAGACTTTTCTTTTGAGCGTACATACGAGAACCTGTGAGAAAAGTTGATTACAGTTTTTATTACCGACCGCGGTATTGCACATGCTATTAAATCTAATTCCGAATTTATCGATAAATTGCCCCCGACGATTTCCATACGGCGAGTCTCAACGTCCTCTGGAAAGTTGTTCGTGTTAGTCCACTCAAAACTCGTCCCGGTTTAGTGCATAGCAGACAACGGGAGTTTTATCGGCGAGCTACATGGCGAAGGACAATGTTGTAATTTCTTGAATCATCATCGAGGGACTTAGCATTGTCGCTGCTATCACCAAATGTCGTGCTATTCTTTCTGAAAAGTTTTCGCAATAGCCGGCGGGTAGGAAGTTCGCTGAGCGGGATGCCTTTGCCGTGGACCACCCACAGGTCGCAAATCGGATTGCACGAGGAGCCGGCTTGCCGTCACTTGTGCTAAATCTCATAATCCGATGTAGCATTTGCCCGAAATTGTAATCTCTCAAATGACTAGAATACCGAATGTTTAAAATTCCGAAATATTATTTTGCCGACTCGTCCTAATCCCGACGGCTTAAAATACCGAAACATCTATTGCCCGAGGTCCATTCACCCGACGGTCTCATTTGCCCAAAAGTCTGTTTTACCATCATAGAGCTCATGGTTACCGACGTACGCTACAGAGGCGGATGATAAATTGGCATCCTACAATAAAAACCTACAGTCGCCTCGCCAAGAGATCATCCAAACCTTGCACTGACACCGAGACTCAATCGTCGATTCCCCTCGCTGATAATACTTTTTCTCGGGGAACTTTTTTCTTCCCGTAACTTTTTTTTGAAGAATCTCGGAGAGATTTCCAACGGATTTCCGAAACTTTTTTTTTTGAGAATCTCGGAAAGAATCTCGGAGAGATTTCCAACGGATTCCCGGAACTTTTTTTTTTTTGAGAATCTCGGAAAGAATCTCGGAGAGATTTCCAACGGATCCCGAAACTTTTTTTTTTTTTGAGAATCTCGGAAAGAATCTCGGAGAGATTTCCAACGGATTCCCGGAACTTTTTTTTTTTTTGGAAAATCTCGGAAAGAATCTCGGAGAGATTTCCAACGGATTCCCGGAACTTTTTTTTTTTTGGAGAATCTCGGAAAGAATCTCGGAGAGATTTCCAACGGATTTCCGGAACTTTTTTTTTGTTTGGAGAATCTCGGAAAGAATCTCGGAGAGATTTCCAACGGATTCCCGGAACTTTTTTTTTGGAGAATCTCGGAAAGAATCTCGGAGAGAATCTTGGTTCGGCGCTCATGCTTGACTCTCAGTGAGAATCCCGGCAATACTAATCCTTTCTACGCGGGTTGTTACCGAAGGAGGTACTTCTCTTTCTAACCCCCTCGATTTTAAGAACCCATTGACCAATCGGTTGAGTCAATGCTCATCACGCGACCCCCATACACACTTACTCTACGCTATGAAAATTATCCGGTAGGAGAAACGGAGAAAAGGAACATACTCGTCAAGGATGATTTCTCTTATTATTTTTACCTAGGAGAGACAAAGAAGAAGATCACATACGTGACAAAAATGATTGCTCCCACCTCTCTTACGATCAGAAGAGACTCAGAGGAAAGAGCCACATACGCGATTGAACGATTATTCTCATTGGTTATCTAATAGAAATAGAGGGAAAAAACTACATACGTGACCACATTGTTCTCCTACCTTCTAACTAAGAGATTAGTATAAATACCCCGAAAATATGTACTGGGGCACTCAGTTACTATTATTCGTCACGACGACGTTATATTCGACGTCACTCTGCGAACCGAAATTCCGAAATATTTCGTCAAGATTTTTTTTTGTCTAAATTAATTCCGAGGAAATTGTTCGATTTACGCAGTATCAGTTTATTTATTTGTTCAACAAAGTTTCTGAATATTTGGTAGAAATAAATACCGGTCCATCATATTAATATTCGGAGTTGCTTCGAATTATTTCAACACCAACGCCAACCATCGACCAATTACCAACGTAAGCAGAGTCTTATTCATTATTACCATACAATTCGTTATTTATTTTTCCTATCATTCTAGTGCACGAGTATTTATCCTATTCTAATCCCCTAATTATTTTGGTTTCCAGAGTAGAATATTAGTTAGATATTGTGTCAATTTAAAACCCGTTTGCATTAATTAATTTTCCGGAGAAGCAAGGAACACTTCATAAAGGATTAGAATTTTGTTATCACCCTAAGACGTGTAACGACAGACATTCCTAGGGCCCTATCCCAAGCAATTTTCCGCAAGGTTAGGCTTAAAAATGGGCAGTCGCAATCGTGATTAACACCGGGAGTGGTAAAGATCGGTACCTCATCGTTCTGACTAGCGCGCGTTAATAGAAGCGGTGCGACAGTTGCGTGAAAATATTCGGAAATAAAATACCGACAGTTTTGACGTAACAGAATTTTTGGGGGCTCGTCCGGGATCAAAGGAATGTTTGCCAAAGGAAAACCGTGAATTAAATTTTTTTATTGAAATCGTTAATGGGTAACAACGGGGTAGGAAAACGTCATAGTAAAGAACGAAGAAACCCGAGGAAACGTAGTGACAAAGATAATAGTAACTGTATCAAAAAACAAAATTATAAAATCGACGCGGAAACTGAAATCGAATATTTTATTGACCCTGTTAATAACGAAGGAAAATTTGTGCTTTCGAAATATATTCCCGAGGGTGATCCACAACGGCCATCCTACCTACACAAATTTCAAGAAGACATACACAAAAACGATTTCTTTCATCATATTGGTCTGAGGCCGATGGGGCAGGCGATTTGACAAAGTTAATCCTTATATTATCACACCGTGAGGATGTTCACAACACACAGTGATAAGAGAAGGAACATTGAGAAAACAACAACATAACACACCCATTATTATTTCTTTTGAATTACTTTCTTCCTTTATTCATACGGACACATCAGTAGGGTGCAGCGTATTGACAAAAAGAAAGTAAAATAATCTCTACACGATCTACACTTTCAAATATACTTTCTTTCTTTATTCATATGGACACATCAGTAGGGTGCAGCGTATTGATAAAAAGAAAGTAGAATAATCACTACACAATTACACAATACAGAACACATAAATAAGCCGAAAAAAATACCATACAAATCTAGCACTCAATGGGCCGAAACGCATGGAAAAGAGTAATAAATGAACTTATCGCTCAAGTTGTTAAAGAACAATTTCCGAACGGTGAAACTTACACTCCTCCCGATAGCAACCCGATCAACATCAAGTTTGAGATCACTACGAATGAAACGGGATCTTTCTACGAGTTAAAAAAGAAACCAATATTAGCAAGCGACATTATCGAAAATAATAAAGTAATCGATCTCATGAATGAATCTTACATAGTTGTGACTAAATTCAATATCCCGAAGGAACTACCTGTTCCCGAATCGCGGTTTTAAAACGGAAAAAAAAGGTAGAGTAAATAGGAGAAAGGGGGTAAGGAAGGATATAAATGAGTTCAACCGACAAAACCGGGAAGGGCGAACTCGAACCCCGGGTGACACGATCAACGCGGTCTAACACTACCGTTTCCGACGATATTGTGCATAATTATCCGAGTGAAAGGCGACAAGGTAAAACAAATAGACAGGTGGCAAAAGAAATCCCCGACACGATCGAGGAGAGAGAAGAAAGACCCCCAACCCCACCGGAAGCCTCCTCCGAGGAGCCAGGACAGCCAGAGGTGATAAAATCTATTGACCCTGAGGAAATAAAAGAAAACGACGCGGAAAGTTTAATTAAAGATATAGACAAATTGGAAAAAAGTATCAGGGCAGTAGAACTCTCGGTAGGAGAAGTATTAGGAAAGCAGGTAACTGCCCGGACCCCCGTACCATCGGACATAACTTTGCAGGAGACGTCCCAAAGACCCGACACGCCCACTACTCACGTATTCGACGAAGCGGCTGACTCCGACAACGAAAGTACCTGCACGATAGTAGAAAACCTCTCACAAGACGATATCACTAAGTATATTTCATTTGATATGAACACAACCCCCTTCAATCAATCCGGTGAGCAATATTTTACACCTGAAGATTTTCCCCCAAACAGCCAAAGGAATTTGTCAGGGTTCGAGACAGTCAAACGTACCCTTTTTACTATAAACGGTACAGCTTCAAAGGAAACCGGCGCGAATCCCGGCAGTTCAGGGACAAACGAGGGCGACATTGAGGAAACGCCAAAACACGGTTTCGAGAATAAGCCATTCACCCCCGCGAATAAAGACGATAGGGACGACGAATTAGACGAAACTATAACAGAGGAACAGGAGAGAGTAAAGGAACAGGAGAGAATAAGGAAACAGGAAAGAATAAGGGAATTGGAGTTAATACAAGAACAGAAAATAAAAGGGGACAGTAAGCAAAAAACCTCACGCGACGCGCTTAATTTCCCACCCACACGACCCGTAAAAACAGAAATGGCGAATTCAGCATTAAGAGTGTCTCTTAAAGACGCATTAGCAGTCGTACCCACCTATGATGGAGTCACGACATCCCTAAGCATGTTCATTCAGGGATGCGAGGAGGCACTCGAGATGTTAGAACCAGGTAGCGAAGCACACCTAGTGAAAGCCGTACGTTTAAAAATTATCGGGGAGCCCCGCCGGTCCATCATGCAACAGACGTTTGGAACCATGAAAACACTCCACAGTTTTCTAAAATGCATTTACGCTCCCGCAAGGAATATTTATCAGTTGCAAGGAGAGCTCGGGTCAATTTATCAACGTCCTGATGAAACAGTAGTCGCTTTTTCTAACCGGGTCCGCGATCTCGGTTACCAAATACTAGACGCATACGAATCGGAAAATAATAATCCAGCAGACGAGGCGTTCATAAGAAATACAACCAATAGTTTGCCACTCTGTTTTGTTCAGGGTTTAAAACCCGAAATCGAACAACGAATGACTATGGAAGGTTCAATGGACGACATAGTAAAACGGGCGGTAAGAATCGAGAAACAATTAATAGCACGGGCGGCGCTTCGCGAGGGCACTCGAGAATCCGCGGATATTAAACAATCAACCAGCGGAACAAAACGTAGCATAAAAACAATAAGCTGCGAGGAGGTAAAATGTCAGTTGTGCGATAAGCCAGGTCACGGAGCCGGAGTGTGCCCCGAAAAAAAACCGGGGAACGGTCAGGTAGCCAGTGCAACGACCCCTTTAGACCCACCGAAGACTATCCCTACCTGTCAAGTATGCAACAAGAAGGGCCACTCCGCAGAGAAATGCTTCAAGCTCTTCCCACCCGCCAATAATAAACCGCATACCGAAACACCGGCGATAACCGTGTGCCAAGTGTGTAACAAGCGGCGACACACTGCTGATAAATGTTTTCGCTTATTCCCTCCGCTGAAACCGAATATTGCAAATATAACTTTATTAAAAATAATCTTTTGTCAGTTATGCAAAAATCAGGGTCACGAAGCAAGTAGCTGTCCCACTCGGGTTAATCAGATGACACCGCAGCCTCAAAAAAGTAATGTACCACCGGGATTGCAGTTTCAGCAGACAGCCGATATCAAGTGTCAAATATGTAAACGAGTCAGACACGGCGCGTACATATGCCCGTTTCGGCACAATCAAGCACAGTGCCCCAACCCTAAGCAACCGACGTACGCCGAGGCAGCCAATAATGGTCCAAAACAAATCGGGAACTGTCATTATTGTCGTCAACCGGGACATTTCATTAGGCAATGTCCAGCTAAGCAAACGAACGGCGCACGGTACGGGTGCATCGGGAGCAACCGCCCAGCAAACGCACCCGATACACACGATCTCGGCAGTAGTAGCTAACCCCCCAGAGTCGTAAACATTCATGTCGTAAAATTACACAAGGAAAGCACCGTCCCGACCGTAGAATTAAATAGTGTTCATTTATTAACACCGATCACTCTAATGGTCGATACGGGGGCAGGTCCAAATATAATTAAAGAAAAGCACGTGCCTTTGCACACCCCTATCAACCGTAACCAAATTTTGCAATTGAATGGAATTACTACAGTCTCAATATACACGCTAGGTCAAGTAACAATTCAGGCGTTCGGACGCGGGGCTATCTTTCACGTCGTAAAAAATGATTTTCCCATCTCGGAAAGGGGAATTTTGGGATCGGAATATCTAGACGGAAATCGAGTAGTCGTGGATTATGAAAAACGACGATTGAAAATGCATGATATAAAAATTCCGTTTTCCACTCAAGAAACAATAATTATCCCCGCTCAGACCACTAAGCTTTGTTTCATACGAATAAAAAATTTAGAGGCAAAGGAGGGGTATTTCCCACCATTAAATGCGGGACCGGGAGTTACAGTAGAAACCGGGCTGGTAAGAAATAATAACGGAAAGGCATACGTTCAAGTAACAAATAATAATCTCCATACGATACAAGTGCAGGTACCAGTCATGGAATTATTGGATAAAAAAATTGAGAATGTGAAAAATACTACGATAAATAAAAGACAGGAAAATGTAAAGAGAAACAACGTCTGTATAGAACGCAAAAGGGTAAACTCAGTACAAGGAAGGGAGCTCGCGGGGGAATCGGAACTCGCGGGACTCTCGGATGAAGAATTTAAGGAAAATGCGGGTGACGATATGAAGGTCAGTAGGGCCATAAGGGAAACAAAAATAGCGGAAAATTACGAGCTCGGCTTAAAGGGTAATATACCAGAGCAGGCAGGTAGCTCAGGGGAAGGGACCGAATCTTGTCCCGTGAAAAGTGAGCGCTCCAATGGTAGTAAAGTAATAAAGAAACATAAAATCGAGACAAAGAGGAAAACGGAAAGAGTTATGGTTATAGAAACTGAGGGAACAACCAAAGCACAATGCAAAACGAAAGAACTCGACATAAATTTTTGTTCAGGTGAATTAGAAAAAGGGTTATCAGTTGTGACGTGATTTTTGGATCATCGTCACAAAACAAAAACAACACTTAAGAACTCCCGTAAGAATCGAGTTGTGGTTATCGCGCTCGATCTACTGCCCCTCGTGACATTCGGGGTACCGTCCAGTTCCCGCTTAGATAAAGTTAGTCACGTTCCGATCCTGCTCAGTATGAGATATCGAGATGAGTTGGAGGATAAATTAAAGATTTGGTTTGGTTCGGTTTAGATCGGGATTCTAAAATCTATTCGGTGGCGTGAATCTCGAAACAAGGAGAAGCACGAATAGAGGATAGCCCGATGAGATATCGTACGGACACGCCAAAGTCCGGTGCAAACCCGACGCTCTCGTTGGGAGAAATTGCCGTACGTTGGAGTACAGGCGGAGGTATCGTTCAGTCCGGGCAAGGGTGGGACTCCCTTGTGCTGTGTTTTAGTTGAGAGAAAAGGGCCTTGTTTTCACGTACGGCATTGAGAGAAGCGACCGTATCGAATCTCGAAGTTACCGCGTTATAGTTCGGCTCCCGTTCCGATGACGTATCGATATCGTTCAAGAGGGCAGTAGCTACCGGTCAAGGATCTCGAAATAATCATAACGCCTCATTAGAATATTTTCGTAGGCTTATCAGTCTGCCGAGGACCGTCCTCGAGGCTACTCGGACCCCTCGAGCTACCGTGTTTACGTTCGGCCTATTGTCTCGCGCTGAGTCTCTCGTTCTCGCTCGTGCTACGGTAGACTACGGCTCGCGCTCTCGCTTCGGTTCGCGCGTCTCTCTCGCTACCTGTCACTTCGCGCGTTCGTTAGTTGACTCGTATGTGCCGTGTTTCGTGTGAATTACTTTCTCGGATAATTTAGTGATTTTCCTGTGATCGAGAGGTGTTTCGGATAACGCTCTTGAGGTGCAGTGATTGCGCTAAGTTCTCGTGGCATCGTGAGATGCAGTTCCCGCAGCTTATTGGATTTAATCATGCAGTTTCGGTGAGTTCGATGTGCGTAAATTATCGATCGCGTATGGATCCGTTCCCGTACGCTCGCTCCGATCCGTCGGTCAGCTGAGCGTTCCCGAAGCACCCACGTGCGCTCCCGTGGCTTAACCGCCTATACGTTAATTTGCTCTCGCAATTAAAAATTTGGGATTCCGAGCATTTCGGTTCCGCGTTATTTTATTGGCCTGGGATCGCGACCCTTCTACCAAAACCCGCATCCTGAGCGACCGTGCATTTCCGGAACCGTCGCTCTCGCGGATGCGCTGGTGTTAGCTCGTACCGTTTGTTCTCGTTTCGTGTGTTTGTCCGTGCGGAGGTCGGCTCGTCCCATCGACCTCCAGATCAGTCCGGTTTGGCGATTCCGGCGAAACAAAATCGACCCTGCGGAGGTCGGCCGTCTCTCCGACCTCCAGATTAGGCCCGGTTGTTAATACCGGCGAAATAAAAATTAACTGGCGCCCACCGGGACGCCAATGCATTCGCGAGGGTGGACGGCCGAAGGTGACGTTTTTGAGATCCCGATTTCGCGTTTTTTGGAGTTTTGATTTTTCGTACCGTTTCGCGTGAGCTCTCGGAAAATACGTCACACAATAAATAATGCGAATTTCGGTAGGGAATCAGAAAACTGCACGGGAGTTGTAGAGAATAAAAATCCCAGGAAAATAATCATTAATGACCCCCAGAAGGTCAAGGAAATAAAAAAGGTTCATAAAATGAATTACCAGAGAGAGCCAGAAAACTGTACGGAAGGTACAGAGAATAAAAGCTCTAGTGAAATAAACATTAACGACCCGTGTAAGGTTGCGGAAATACAAATAGGGGACTCGCGGGAACAAGATGTCGAATTGTCAAGTTGGAAAGATCATACGCATAAAAAGTCAGAAACTAACAGTGAGAAGGATAAAATTAGTTATGCAGAGATACAGTCGAACACGTGCGACGACGCGACATTGGTAGAATTCAATTCAACGGAACGTCGCGACGCAACCGATAGTATGGGAACACTCTATAGAGAATTTTTAACATGTAAGAGAGCCTGCGATCGTAGAAAAGGGCCTAAAAGAGAAAGGTATAACGAAAAATTTACAGGGGATAATAAGAGTTACCTCGTCATAAACTCACGCCTCTTCGGAAAACTCGGCGCATGGGACGCGTCGCCCGGAATACAACCCTTCGAGAGAGAAGACTTTTGTTTCACGTTTTCGGGTTCGGAAGTCGAAAAACGACTCGATCAGATAAAGGGATTACTGAGACTCAGCGAGTTAAACCCAGAGGAAAAAACTAGCATAGAAATGCTGTTGCGAGAGAGCACCCATTTGTACCACCTACCGGGTGAGGCACTCACGCACACTACAATTTTGCAGCATCGTATACCCACGACCGACGATTTACCAATTAATACTAGGGGTTACCGATGGCCAGAGTGCACCAAAGACGAGATAGAAAAACAAGTAGAAGATATGCTTAAAAACGGTGTAATAATTCCGTCTACCTCGCCGTATAATTGCCCCGTATGGGTAATACCAAAAAAGAACGATTCCAAAGGTAACAAGAAATGGAGAGTAGTTTTTGATTATCGCGCTTTGAACGAAAAAACAATTGCAGACGCATATCCTATTCCTAACATCACGGAAATTTTAGACCAGTTAGGAGGTGCAAAATATTTTTCAGTTTTCGATTTAGCGTCAGGGTTCCATCAAATAAAAGTTAGCCCGGAGGATAGGCATAAAACCGCATTTACGACTCCACGAGGCCATTTCGAATTCGTCCGGATGCCGTTCGGGCTCCGGAACGCTCCGCCCACCTTTCAAAGAACTATGGATCTCACACTGAGCGGGCTCCTGGGCAAGGGCATATTCGTGTATTTAGAAGACATTGTAATTTATTCTCGTGATTTAAAGGAACATGAAAAAATTTACAAGGAACTAATAAAAAGATTAGAAGCTGCAAATTTTTAATTGCAACCTGACAAATGTGAATTCCTGAAAAAAGAGGTAGCATATTTGGGGCATGTAATCGGCAGGGATGGAGTTAAGCCAGATCCTAAAAAACTCGAAGCTGTACGAGAATTCCCACAACCAAAAAACGTTAAAAACATACGGCAATTTCTAGGTCTCACAGGTTATTACAGACGTTTTATCGAAAGTTATGCGAAAATTTCGAAACCCCTCACTCTACTCCTGCGTAAAGAAACCGAGTTCGAATGGGGTCCAGACGAGCAAGATTCATTCGAAACTTTAAAAAACTGTCTACGCACAGCACCGGTATTGAGATACCCCGACTTTACAAAACCTTTCATTCTAACCACGGACGCTTCCGGCATAGCAATAGGAGGAATCCTGTCGCAAGGAGAAATTAACAACGATCATCCGTGTGCGTACGCCTCACAGGCATTAAACAAAACGGAAGAACGATACGACACTTATGAAAAAGAGGCACTAGCGATAGTATATTGCATCCTCCATTACCGTCCATATTTATACGGGCGGCGGTTCACGGTAGTGACCGATCATAAACCTTTACTATGGTTCCGGCGAGCGACCGATGGAAACCCTAAAATTCTCCGATGGCGATTAAAATTGGCCGAATACGAGTACGATGTAGTATACAAGGCCGGGAAAACGAATGTTAACGCCGACGCACTATCAAGAAACCCGGTGGAAAACCCGACATACACGGATGGAATATTTATGATTCGAACGAACCCTGGGACCCACACTCGGAAGAAACCCGCACGCGGTTTGACAGACGAGGAAATCGCAGAATATTTAGACCTAGACAGCAACGAAGACGAAATCGATGAAACAACGGACCCAGACGAGATCTTGACTCTTGACGAGCCTGAAGAATGTCCATGGGATCCGGTACCTGACAACGCGGTGGAGTCTAACATAGCATCAATGGGCGATCTACAGCCAGGACACGATGTCATACCAATAGACAAGCTTCCTCGGACAATCAACACGGAACAACTCATTCGCGAGTCCGAGTCTTATCAAGATGTGCCCACCCGTAACGGCACGGGAGATGAGCATCTCGAGCCAGTTACACGTTCCCCACGCGTATCCGCAGACGAGTTGCCTGACCAAACTAGCGGAGAGAATATTTCAGAACTGGACAGAAACAACAGGGAAGCACAAGCAAAAGACAGAGACTTAATCTCTGAAGAATGTCTCGAAAACAATGCATCCGACCTGGGTAGCGAGGCCGACGAGACAGACGAAATAACCCGTGTACGAAAAAAACGCGGGCGCCGACCCTTGGACGTGAGCGACACCGAGGAAAGCGGCGACGAAGAGCCATGCGACCGGGCCGAACGCAGCGAGCCCCGCGCCACCCAAGGAACGGATAGAGAGAGACGCATACTAGCTAAAAATGTTAAACCTTCCAGAGACCTGTTCTACACCCGAAAGGACAGCATGATATTTTTCGTCGATACACAGGGCAGACCGTTAGACAAAGGAGGAATGATACTAGAGGCACGTGGTGAATTACCGATTTTAAAGAGACTGAAACTGTTCGAGGCAAAACCTCTCTCTAAAAGAAATAACAAATATTTCATTGCTCTCCCTATACGCGAAGAAATAGGAGAAGGGCCCACAAAAATGTTTGAAAATATTGTAGAAGCACTAAAAAATTGTCGAGACCTGATCGAAAAATTAAATTTAACAACGGTCAGCTTGGCAAGATCCAGCGCAATCTGTAATGTTCCATGGGAAAATATAATTACTCAGATCCGATTATTATTTAACAACAGCGACGCTAAAGTCATTGTTTGTTTGGGAATTGTAAAAGAACCACCAGTAGAAGAACAGGAAAAAATAATCGAAGAAAAGCATTGCTCGGCCGTCGGAGGGCACCGCGGCGTTAGCAAAACCTACAACCGTATCCGTCATGATTTTTATTGGAAAAATTTAAAGCAAGATATTCAACAGTATATACAGAGGTGTTTGCAGTGCCAACTAAAAAAATTAGTACGAGTAAAAACGAAACAACCGATGGTTATCACCGACACCCCGGCCACGGCATTTGATAAAATTGCCATGGACATTGTCAGGCCACTGCCAAAAACTGATAAAGGAAATGAGTATATACTCACTATGCAAGATCAACTAACAAAGTATTCAACGGCAGTTCCATTACCAAATGCCAAGGCCGTGACGATCGCCGAGGCTTTTGTAAAAAGATTTATCTGCAATTTCGGTTCCCCGAGAGCGGTGTTGACCGACCAAGGTGCTAATTTCCTCAGTAATTTTATGAAACAAGTCTCGAAATTATTCAAAATACGAAAAATAAGAACGACAGCGTTTCATCCACAATCTAACGGGTCGTTAGAAAGATCGCATCACGCCCTGGGCGAATACCTCAAACAATATACTTCAAAAGAAAGCAACTGGGATGATTGGGTCGAGCTAGCTATCTACAATTACAACACTAACGTGCATGAAGGTACTAAGCATACTCCCTACGAGATGGTCTTTGGGAAAATAGCCAGAACTCCCTCCAATTTTCCGTTGGATGATTTGGACAAACTCGCTACGTACGATGATTACTTAACTCGTCTAGTGACCCAAATTCACGAAATTCAACAACTAGGTCGAATAAACCTTATCGCCTCAAAAGAAAGAGCTAAAGAATATCGAGATAGGCGTATGAATCCCGTTACGTTCAACGTTGGTGAACCCGTATTTTTGCTTAAAGGGCCGAAACCCGGAAAATTAGGAGATCAATACACTGGACCATTTGAAGTTTTGGAACTTCTAGAAAAGGGAAATTTACGCATCCAACTGAAGGGAAAAACCTGTGTCGTCCATCCAGAACGAGTGAAGAAATCCGACATCCCATCAAAAAAATGGTGAAGGAATTTGGAAAAACAACAGCCGGAAATAACAACAAGAAAGAAATGTCCAAATCAGAATACCCCCGATTCTGCGAAGAATCGGAACGACTAATTAGCTTCGTCGGATGGCCAAGACCATACATAAAGCCCGAAAAACTCGCCGCCGCGGGATTTTTCTACCTGGGCTCGGGAGACGACGTCACCTGTTTCGAGTGCGGAGTCGAGATAAACGACTGGAAAATAGGAGAAGACCCTTTCATCGAGCACACATTGGAATCCAGCGAGTGCCGCTATATTAGCGGATTGGCTTGCGGAAACGTACCAATAGAATTAAAGAAACGAAGGAGTGTTACACACAGTTACCCGTCGAGACAGGAAACCACTCATACTACTTGACCCCTCGCACACACATTCTCAAGAGAACAGGAACGCAGGTAACCTGTAACAATTTAGTACCATCCATGTATAAGATAGACGGGGAATGGTATTCGTTAGAACCCCGACCCGTTCGCGGTATGGAACCGACCACCCTCCAACCATTGACAGAACAGACATGGTCTTATCGTAATCCACAGAGCCTTGCGACTAGCGGAATATATACGCAAAAAGATTTAGATGATTTGCGAGACCACATTATGTTCCCCGCAGAAAGACCCGCCATTCTCAACTCAGTAGCCAGGGGAATAGCAGGCCAGCCCACGATAACGCAGGGTGGTACAATTGCAAATTTAATAGACGAACAAGCAATTAATAAAATTATCGAGAGTTCATGGGAAAAATCCTGGGGATACTTCTCAACCTTTGGGACAGTCAGTGCAGGATTGATCGGAATAGTTATGTTTATCAGGGGAATTAAACTAATCATAGACACTATAATACACGGTTACGCCTTACACACAATCTACGGATGGTCCTTATATCTCGTTGGAGCCGTCTGGGACTCCGTAACGTACCTGCTGTTGCATCTCAATAAGCGACCCCCCAAGGGAGATGGCGAGAACAACGGAGACGGAAAAACAAGTGAGAAGCCCCTGCTTCCGCAGGAAGCGTCAAACGGTCACTCGGATCTCGCCACTGTTAACCATTTTACTAGTGTTACGTCCCGATCAGCAATTTTCACTCCATCTCGGTCAAGGAGAATTTACACCCTCCCTTTACACGTTATTCGGAGATGACGCTTTATCGAGGTTTTGGCCCTGTTTTGAACCTAACCTTTCGGAAAATAATTCGGGATAGGGCCTAGAGTGTATATATTGGTTATTGGGCAAATTTTATACGCGGTTAAAAATTGAAAGTTACTAGATTTTAAGTGATGATTTTAAACTGGACAAAAAATTCTGGACGCTAGCTCTTTCTATCGTCTGGAATACGATACGCGGCTATCTCTCTCTCTCTCGCGTCACTCTCGACGCACGGCTCGCGACGACTCACCAACACACTCACTCACTGTTTTCTCCCGACCTATCCTAATACTTTTAACGCACCATGATGAAGCTGGAATAAAATTGACCCAAACGAATATCTATTGACCACGAAAATATTTTAACCCTCCAGGTTAACTATTAAATGCTGACAACTGATTATTAACAAATGATTATTGACGAATGAATATTCAGAAGAAATGAAATTTTCAAGATGAAGATGATAACTTCCACGACTTAAGATATGATTTAAATGGGTTTACCTCAGAATGAATGATCGAATGAATCGAATGACGAATGGATTTCCGAATCGAATTGGAACGTCCTTCCCAAATTCCAGATGAATATTCGAGTCAGAATCGAATGATGATGATCGATTTTCCAAATATCGTGCTTCCCAAAAATGCCGAATATTCGAATCAGAATCGAATGCTGATGATCGATTTCCGGAGACGAATGTCCTTCTCAGATTTTTACGATGTGGATTGATGATTTTGATGATTAAATGGTTTTCAGGAAGAATGTACTTGATTTCGATGGAATGATTCAGAAAGATATGAATTATTTATTCAAGTTGGTTAAAACGAATACTGGCTCGAAAATTTTACAAGTTGTTTTACAAAATTTTTCTTGTCAATAGTTCTAAGTACAGTATAAGATTGAGGTCTTTGCCCTGGTCGCGAAGAAGTACTGGAAGTAGTACTGGAAGTACTCGAAGTGCCGAATGGGCCGCGAGCGCACGAATAAGTAACCTCGGTGCCGGACACCCCCGCGTCACCGCTGTCACACCTGCGCCTCGACTCCCCACTCTCATCACCTGATTCCTTTCTTTGATTGACTAATTAAATATTTCCAATTTCGTAGTCTTACAATAATTTTGACGTTCTAATTTGTTAATACTTAAATTTTATCGCGAATTTTATGAACATGCAAATTTAAATGAAAGCTGTACGAGCTTTCGTTGCGGAGTTAACAATAGTTGACATAAATTTTTATCTTAATATTTATTTGATTATTTCCCTGAATAGTTTTTATTTCTCTTCCTGATTTTCCATAATTTTCTGTATTTCTCCCATTATTTATATCCTTATCATGACGATCCGACTTAATGTTTATTCTGCATGCTTGAATTTATTTTATTTTTCCGTAGTTATTGTTAACGATTTTCAAAATACAATGCCAATCCCGTGTATCCGTCCCTTAAAATTCATTTTCCATCCATTTATTTAATTATTATTTCGACTATGATCCTCCTGGACTATAACGATGATCTATTATTCATCGATATTCACTGTCCAGGAGGTGCTGCACTCCTTACGTCTGACGGCCGCTCTCGACATCATGCCCATCGTGACACGCGCCGTACAAGCAGGCCCTATGTTCGACAAGTGTGAGGCGCGCTCTGCCGATATCCTCATCTGCATTTTTGCGCCTCAGGTTACCGACTCTCCTACGGCTGATTTGCCTTGTACAGTCGCTTCTGTACATCTATCTATGTTTCCTAAAGGCGAATTATTTTTTCCAATGGATAATTTTTCCATTTGGTTTATTATTTATTTATCAAAACTGCGAGTTCGATAAACTAAATGATGACAATTTGTTAATGTTTGTTTTCAATGATTTTTAAATTAAATTGTCATTGAAATTTCTGGAAAAATTCGCAGGACGTAACACCTCCCCCCTTAAACGAGCGTTGCTTTGAAGAACAACGCTCGACCTCGGTAGAGGCTCAATACAAAAAAAAATTACTATCAATTATTAAGTCGATTCATCAGGCTATATTTTTTTTTTCATTTGTTTAATTATTTATTTATTTATTTATAATTCCCCCTAATGGTTTTTATTAAACCAACTATTTTCGCCATTATTTCTAAGTTTTTTATCATCGCTTTGCATTAAGTATACCAATGCTCTAGCTAAAGAAGAACTGTCTTTGGCTTCGTCCCTCTCGACGGGCCGTCACCCAGGCGCTATCGCAGACCCTAACTGTAAACATCCTTCGAACTTTTGGTGGACAGCCTATGCCTCTAGCCCTTGTTCCTCATTCTTCGTTCAGTGTCTCAACGAGCAACACCGTTCGTTCGTGCTCTTTTCAACTTCAAGAAAAAAAAAATCAACGTACGTTTTTACTAATATATTTATTCCGTATATGTTGTTGTTATTGTATATATATATATATATTGTGACGTGGTGCGTCACAAGTTTCCCCCAACGTGGCTCGACGTCCCACCACTCACCTAGGAAAATAAACTAGAATTAGGATCTACTATTTAAGCAACGACTTGTAATATTGTTAACCCTCCCCCTCGACTTACCCTCAGTCCCTGCCACCCTGTCAGTCCCTCGACTCACTCAACGAAGCCCTCGCAACCCACTGAAGGCTCGTCGCAGCCTCACCGAAGACCACCGAAGACTCGTCGCAGCACCCCGAAGACCATCACAGCCCATCGCAGATCAGCGCAGACCATCGAGGACTCCACCATCGACAAGATTGACCCCGCCAGGCCCAGAACGAGCCTACAAAAATTGCCAACCGATCGGGAATTAAAGCCTGGTACGGCATTCCGGCACTAACCTCCAAAAACATCCGACAAACCGATGCTCTGCTCCCACACCGACGTCCGTCCCTTGGAGGCCACAGCACCGAAAATTCCACCCGTCTGACCCACCATGGACAGCCCGGAACCCGACGACACACTCTCGGCTCGAAATAACGAGTGTAAACCGACGAGCTGTGTCGTGCGGGTAAACACCGTCGAAATACAGGCGAACTGTCAGTGCGACATTTCGCCCGAGCGCCGCGAGGAACCAGCACCCCTCGACGTTGAGAATATTCGGCGATCGATAAGCCAATCGATGCCGAGGATGCGCGCGCCGAGCGTCGCGACAGGCCTTCCGTCGCGACGAATATTCGCAATCGGCCGCAGCCAATTACGACGCCCACCGTCAAGCTAGTCCCGAGACTGACCAATCGATTTTCGCAGAAGAATCGCAATTTGCAAGACCGACCCTAAGGTCGGAGAAGAAGCCGGAAACGGCATGGCTTTCTTCACTTCGAGCCACGGCGTGTGAGAGAGCGATTGTGTGACAGACGAGCGAATATCCGAGCAAAGTTTTTTGGAATTTATATCGACCCGGTAAGCCACGTTATACCCGACTCCTTTGTGGAGAGTTACCGCATTTACCTCGACGAGAATTGTACGCCCACGGACACGAATTGGGCCAAATATTGGGAATTATATCGAACCGGAGCGAACAAGGAATATTGAACGGATTGATTGAGAGCGTGATCGCACGGATTGTTGTAAGCGATACGAATCGTAAGAGACCGGTTGAGTGAGTACATTTTGAGTTTCCCTCCCCCCATTTCTACCTGATTGACTGTCCCATTTCCCACATTCCCCTGAAAATTTGCCCGTCACCCCCCTGGTAATTTTAAGGATTTTTGATTGTATTAATTTCGACCGTCGATCACCGGCTGCCACGTGCGCCGGCATTTTTTTCTATATTTTTCGTGTGCGCGTGAGTGGTGGCGATCGCGGAGATTTACAGCGCGCGACCGTTAGCGTATTTCCCCCGTTCTCCCCGAGACCAGAAAATCCTTCATAGTATCTATTTTTTCTTGTGTGATTATTGAGATTTTGCTGTATCTTTTTTTTCGTGCCGAGGTAATATTGTCAAGAAGCCCTGGACAGTGCCTGCGGCCTGAGAAGTCTCATTCCCCTCCCCCCCCGTTCCCGCTAGCCGAGTGACGTAAAAAAGGTAATAGATTTTGTTCTTTTTTTCTTGTTTTTTTTGCACTCGATTAACTAAATCGAGCGCCGCGGTGCTACACCGATACAGTAGCTGGCGCCCAAAAATCCGTGATTGTTCCCCGAGTTTGGAGATTTTTCCGAGTTTGCCATAGTAAGACCAGCATTGTGTAGAATATCCACCGGCCAGCCCCTCCTCCCCTCCCCTTCCCTGCGACTGACCCTGCGAATTGCCGTCCCGGCGATTACCCTAAGTTATGTTATTTTCGTAAGTTTTGTTATTGATTATTCTTTCGATTTTCCTATTTTTTTGAGAGTTAATTATTTTCCGATTCTCCCATTTTCCTCGTTTCGAGCTTTGATAATTTTCCGACCGTTATATTTTGCCACGAGTAGTAATTATTGTCCGACCTTTGTATTTCGCCCTGCGTAGCAATTATTTTTTCGACCTTAGTATTTTCCCCCGCGTATTAATTACTTTTCGACTTTTGTATTCTGCCCAGCGTTAACTATTTTTCTATTTCCTTATTTCCCCCCCCCCCCCCCGAGTATTGAGTAATTTTCTATTTTCTTATTTTCGAACTTTTCGCCCCGTTATCCCTCATTTGCTATTGTTTATTACCATTGTTATTGCGAACTTTTCTTTTCTTTTTGGTTATTATTGAGATTGTTTATTTTTGGTTATCGACCCCCTTCAACGTACCCGTAACGGCGTTGAAGCGGCAGTATTTGCTTATTATTATTCTGTTGTTATTATTCTCTGAACACGTATTATCATTAAAAGTTATTTTTTCCACGTTTCTACACAAAACTCTGGAGTGTTATTTCCCCCTTTCCCTCGCCCTATATTTCCCCGATTGTCCCGTTTGGAAGCGTCAACGACCAGGAAGCATCATCACAATATATATATTCGTAATTTGTATTTATTTTATTTATTTTATTTATTTTATTTATTTTATTTATTTTATTTATTTTATTTATTTTATTTATTTTATTTATTTTATTTATTTTATTTATTTTATTTATTTTATTTATTTTATTTATTTTATTTATTTTATTTATTTTATTTATTTTATTTATTTTTATTATTATTATATATGTATATATTTATTATTATTATTATTTTCTTTTTCAGCAATCATGAATGCTGAAATCTCAGTCGACGGCCCATATGGCATCATTCGATGCGACGGTCCGCCATCTCCCTTCGTCTTGGGAAAATTGGTAAGTTACAATTATTTTATTATTATTATTATTATCTATTTTTGTTTCTTTTTTTTATTCATTTATTATTTCATTTATTTCTTTTTCTTTTAAGTCATCGATTTTTTTACAGTTTTCCTATTTTATGTATGTATGTATGTATTTCTTTAATGATTCCCCTAAGGGTTACATGGACTTCGTTCCGTTTTCTTTTTTTTCCCCCTTCTGTCTTCACAATATTTTACAAGGCTTTTCCACATCTTCCTCCCTCTTTCTCACACTCCTTCTCGCTCTCTCTCTCTCACTCTCGCTCCCGCATAACCGCACGCTTACATCTTTTCTTATATCTATTGTCATTCCTTCTCACCTCTCTCTCCTGCCCGCTCACATATTTTCTTACCTCTATTGTTGCTCGCTCTCCCACACTCTCTCTCTCTCGCTCCCGCTCGCTTACATATTTCCTTACGTCTATTTTCACTCCTTCTCACGCATACTCTCTCCCTCTCTTTCGTTCCCGTACGCTTACATTTTTTCTTACCTCTATTTTCACTCCTTCTCACTCTCTCTCGCACCCCACACGCCCGCACGCTTACATATTTTCTTACACTATTGTCGCCTCGCCCATCGCCGTTTTACTGTCCTCCTCTCTTTGTTTCCATTCGTCTCTGTGCCACCGTCCTCGCCTTTTAGTTTTTCGCGCTTCTCGCCATACCGATCGATCTCGCTCGCCCTACGCCGTTCTGTTAACTTTTATTTTTATTTTCTTCGTATCTCTGCTCTTTTTATCCTCTTTCTCTCTCTCCCTCTCTCTCTCTCTCTCTCTCTCCCTCCACCGCTCTTTCCTCTCTCTCCACTTACTCTTTCTCTTGTCGGCTACCGCTAGAGTAATTCCTTACTCTAACGGTCTCCCCCGCTTCCGTTTCCTTTTCATGCGCTCCACTCCTTTCTTCCCTCCAACCTAATCTACGTCCACTCATCTGCATTCGCACCTCTTGCTTCCATTCTCTCCTTCCTCATCTTTTCTAGTTCTTTCATCCATCTCTCTCCCGTACCCCTTTCATCCAGTATTTCCCTTATTCTTTCCCCTATGCCTCTCTCTTCTTCGCTTCCCCCTCTACATCTATCTAGGACGTGTTCCCACGACTCACTCTCTTCTCCACATATTCGACATTCTCTCTCTTCGTCCATCGCCCAGTATCTGCCTTCTCTCATTTCATTTCCTAGCCTGAACCTTGCTATCCTCCTACATCTCTCCTCCCCCCACCCTGACCTTAAGTATCTTGGAACCTCTTCTGTTCTTATTTCCCTGTACCATTTGTTGTACCTTGAGTGCTCTATTTTCTCCATCCTTTCCCTTTTCTGCTCCAATATATCTTCTTTTTCTTTATTCTCGTATCGCTCTCTTCCCTCCTCCCATCGACGTCCCCCTCCTTCTCCAGCCTGCACTCCTCTGAACTTTCTCCTCTCTCTTTCCCATTTCGACAGCTCTTCTTCTTCTTTCCTCTCTCTATTTATAATTTCCTCTAAGCACGCTCTCGCTATCTCACTGCCATCCCCTCTTCTTAGCTTTTCCTCAAAGTTCCATGCTCTTCTTCCAGCCCTCGTCCTCATTTTATCCCTTTTCGCTTCTTCCCTTATCATATAGCCCGGCGTTCTCCCATCCACCCCTAACGTCCATCTTATATATCTTTCCTGCATGGCCTCTATTTCCTTTCTCTCCTCTCCACCCCATATCTCTACGCCGTATCCCATCACCGTCCACACCAGTGTGTCGAACAGCCACATCCTCCTCTTCCAAACCTTACCAAACTTTCTTTTTCCTATTCCCCACACTTGTCTCATTACCGCGCCTGCTTTTCTTAATCTGTCTTTTATATGCGCTTCCTGGCCCCCATTCCTCGTAAATACATATCCCAGATACTTGAATTCCTTTACTTCCTCTATCTTTTTTCCCCTCCATTTCCATTCCACCCGCTTGCTCTTTCCTCCACCTTTCCTAAACCTTAACACTTTGGTTTTCCCTACATTCACCTCTAGCTTCTTTTTTTCGAAATACTTCTCTAACCTCCTAATCATACTCTCCATCTCCTCTTCCCTTTCTGCCAGCACCACGACATCGTCCGCGTATGCTAGTGTGCAGATTCTTCTTTCTCCTACCTTTACCCCTCCCCATCTGCCTTTCCTGAGCTCTTCCTCCATGTCTGCGGTCAGCAGGTTAAAGAGTGCGGGGCTAATCGGACACCCCTGTCTGACTCCTTTTGCCGTCCAAAATCTCTCCCCTGTCTCTCCCCTCACCTTCACTCTGCTTATTGTCTCATCGTATATTTCTTCTATTCTTTCCCTTAGCCCTTTCCTCACCTCTCTCCTCTCCAACGCTTCCCACAACACCTGCCTGTCTACCGAATCAAAAGCTGCCCTTAGGTCCACGAAAAGTGCAATTACTTTGCCCTTCTCTTTCGTTACCTCTCTATTTACTATATAGTTCAACGTGTACACATTGTCTATTGTTCCTACCCCTTTTCGAAATCCCGTCTGATTTTCTGGTATCATCCGTTTTTCCTCGACTTCCTTTTCTAATCTCTTCGCCAAAATCATCGTATATATCTTATATATCGATGGCATTAGCGTTATTCCTCTATAATCGTCAACCTTCCTACCTTCTCCTTTTTTGACTATCGGCACTATTATTCCCTCCTTCCACTCTTCCGGCCACCCGTCCCCTCTCCACACTCTCCTGCAAATTTCCCATGCTATCTCCTCTGTTCCCTGTCCTCCACACTTCCATGCCTCATTTGGGATCTCGTCTCCTCCCACTGCCTCCTCTTCCTTTAGCTTTCTCACCGCTCTCTTTACCTCTTCTTTGCTTAGTTCCTCTTCGTCCCCCTCTCTTACCCCTCCGCCCCTTCCGCTCCTCACTCTTTCTTCTACCCCTCCCAAAAGCCTCATAAAGTATTCCTTCCATTCTTGCTTCTCTATACTTTCATTAACTCTCTTCCTTCCTTTTCGTCCTCTGTTCACTATTTCCCATACCTCGTTTTCCGTTCTCGCATCTGCTACTTCTCTTGCCAACCTTTCCTGTTCCTCATTTTTCTTTCTCTCACATAATTCTTTATACTCTTTCTTCTTCTCTATGTACACTTCTCTTGTCCCCCTTCTTCCTCTCCATTCCCTTAGGCTCTTTCTTAGTTCTCCTTTTTTCGCTCCGCATTCCTCGTCCCACCATCCTTCCTTCCTAAACCTCTCCTCTCTTCCTCCTTCTTCTTCGCTTCTATTTATTTCCAATTTGATTTTCTCCATTGTCTTCTTTATCATATCTTGTACCTCTCGCCCCTCTGCTTTTATATCTTCCATACCTCTTGCGTATTCTTCCTTCATCCTCTCCGACCATTTCCCACTCTTCGCTCTCTTCTTTCCTCTCTCCTTTTTCTTTCTTTCTACCCTTCCTTCAGCCATCGTTACCACCAAAGGGTGGTGATCCGATTCGACTCTATCCTCAACCCTCAGGCTCTCAATTCCTTTTCTTGTATTATCATCCCCTAGCACATAATCTATTACCGTTGCCCCTCTTACTCCAGTGTATGTATATTCCCCTTCCTCGTCCCCTTCTATGTCTCCATTTAATATCTGCCAACCCACTTCTTCTACCAGCTTCACTAGCCTCTTCCCCTCTCCGTTTAACACTTTGTCCTTCGACCTCCTGCCTTCTTCTCCTTCCTCTCCTCCGTCTCTTACTTTACCTCCCTCTGTTCCTGTTCTCGCATTAAAATCACCTCCTATAATCACCCTCTCTCTCTCTACCCGACTCTCCATCCAGCCTCTTATGCCCTCTACTTTTTTGCTCATGTCTCCGTTCACATACACCGCTATCACCTTCCACTTTTCCTGTCCTGCCTTCACTTCTTTCACCATCAATCCCTCTTCCTCCGCTTGTCTCTCCTCGTTCTCCACTGCCATCTCTTCTCTTACTCCAATTAGCATTCCCCCCCTCGCCCTGCCTTTCTTTCTCTCCCTTTTCGCCCATTGTACTTCCCATGTGTACCTCTCTGGCAATCTCCTGCTAATCTTTTCCCATCCCTTCTCTTCTAACCATGTTTCTATCAACACTATAACCTCCCACTTCCCTATCTCCTTCCAAAATTCTTTATCCTTATTTGCCAATCCTGCCACATTCCAGAATGCTACTTTCCATCTGCTATCCCTCTCTTCCTTTTCTTTTACTCCCTTGGCTTGTCTCTGCTTCCCTATTCGTTTTTTGTCTGTTCTGTCTCCTCTCCTCCTCTAGCTTCATCTAGCCTCCTCTTTTCGCGTTCTTCTTCTTCTCTCCTACTCTCCTTTTTGCGTGCTTCTCCTTCTTTCTTGTCCCTTTCCTTCTTTTCTCTCATATTCCCTCTCCAATCCCTCAATCCTTCTCTCTGCTCATCCCACCACCACATTCTACCGTTTATCTCTATCTTCCCATAACTCACTCTTGTTCGGTTTCCCTGCCTCTCTTCCTCTCGGCCTATTTCTCTCAACCTCCACTGTATCCTCCTTTCCGTCCACGTCATGTCCTCCTCAATTTTTGTTCTTCTTCCTCTTATATTTTTCCTCTTTATCATTACCTCTTTTTTGCCTTCCAGACTCTCCATTTTCACCTCTATCATTGCCTGTTTTCCATCCATTCTTCTTTTGCCTATCTCTTTCGCCTCCTCAATCTTTGCCTGCACTCCAATTCCCTCTAGAAGCCTCTCTGCCGTTTGTTTCACTGTCCCTGCTACTTCCACGCCTTTTATGATCACGTTCCTTCTTCGTCTTTCCCTCTCCTTTGTCTCCAGCTTTCTTTCCAGCTCCTTTAATCTTTTAGCCATCCCGCTCCCCTCCTCTCCTTACATTCTTCTGCCCTCGTCCCCCTCCGCGCTCTTTTTTTCTTTTTCTATCTCTAACCCTTTTACTATTTCCTCTAACTCCTCTATTTTTCTCTTCATTCTCTCTGTCTCCACGACCCTTCGTTCTATTGCGTTTATTCTTCGTTCCATCTCTTCTTTCTCCTGCCTTGTTCTCTCTTTTTCTTTTTTCATCTCTTCTCTGATCTTCGCTATCTCCTCTTTTACCTCTCTCCCCTGCCCTCTAACATCCTCTCTGACCTCCCTCATTTCGCTTTTCAGTTCAGCTCTCATTTCTCTAATCAACTGCTCTATCCCTGCCTTCTCCTCTTTTTTCTGCTCTGGCGATCTTCCCACTAGTTTACTCTTCCGAAATATTCTATCCTCACTATCCTCTATCCCTTGCTCCTCTATTTGCTCTCTCTTTCTCTTCCACATCTCGTTAATCTCTACTATACTACCTACGCTCGCACTCCTTTCCCTCGCTAGTCTCTCGGCGTTTGTTTTCCTACCTCTCTTACTCCCCTCCTCCTCTCTCCCTTCGTCTCCTTGCTTCGCGCCCGGCATTCTCTTAGCGTTCTCTACTATCTCTTCCCTACTCTACTCCCGTCCTACTCTCTCCCCCACTACACACCTACCCCCTCTGCTCTACCTCGCTGCTTTCTTCACTCCTTCACTGCTCTCTTGTTACTTTCTTCTCCTTATCGCTGCTGCCACCTTCCTCATCTGTCTCTAACTACCACTACCTCTCTTCTCCTCTTTCCTCTCACCCTCACTTTCGCTATTCCTAACCTATCTCCTGCTTTCTCTTTACACTCTTCTTCCCTACTTTTCCCCTCTATCCTGCCCTTTCGCTTTTATCCCTCTGCCTTATCGTCCCTATCCAATTCTCTTAGCCTACCTTACTTCTTCTTTACACACTCTGCACCTTCTTTTCACAACACAATTTCTTACACCTTTCACGCACGTCCATCCACGCTCACACCGGAAACGGAAGTCCCAGTTTTCCTATTTTATTTATCAGAATGACTTCATCATTCCCTCCCGCCGTCGCCCGTCGGACGCAACACGGGAGAGAATTACTCTGCGGATGATGCGCCGAAGGTCGCGACGCACAGTCGACATTTTATGGGGCGACACCGGTGACAATGAGCTGGACGAAGACCACGCCGACGATTTCCTCGGCATTCGGGCCCTGTTTTGGCTGCCCCGAACTTATTATCACGGCCCCCTCCGTCAGCCCCATCATCCCCCTGCCGCCATAGCAGCTAGGAGTCTTCTCCGGACTCTTCGTACCCCCCAAACGGAGGAGGACCTCCCAATTTTACTGGCCCAGGGAATGACCGACAACCCTGGGGATCATCAGGCCTGGCCTTGCCTGGCCTGTAATTTAATCACCGTAGGCTTCCTTCTGGCCTCTTTGATCCCCTAAGGATATGCGTTTTTTTTATTATTGTCACGCATACTTATATATATATATATATATTCTTTTCTTTAAAAAAAATAAAAAGAAAACTTATCTTTTATTTCGTGTTTTTTTCATTTTCTTTCCTTTCCCTAATATTATTATTTTATTTAACTTTATATATATATATATATATTATTTTTGTTTTTTTGTTTTTTTTGTGTTTGTTTTTTTTTTCCTTTTATTCGGGTGGTACTGTACATTCGTTGTACAGTCACCCTTTTTAATGCATGTCTGCGACTTGCCGCGAGCGGAGTACGGCGTGACGTCACGTCGCCAGCCGCTCTCGGCTACTCGGCTATTCCCTTTTGTGCGGCTGTTCGCCGTACTCTACCCCTCTCTCTTCATCTATCTCCTTCTCTTTCTTCCCTTCTCCGGTATATTCCTTCAAACCGGCGGCTGTACTTCATGTACAGTCGCCTAGAGAAAATACTCGCGTCGGTTGCGACTGTACATCCATCGTACAGTCGTCAGCTTTCTATGCCTCATCCAGGTCGAGAGCGTGACGCAACCTTGCTAGCGCGCTCTCGGCTGTTCCTTTTTGTGCGGCTGTTCGCCGTACACTACCCTTCTCTCTGTCTCTCTATATTCTTCTCTTTCTTTCTTTCATGAGCCGTAGCTGAGAGTACACATGTAGCAAGCGTCTCCAATCGGCAATCTTACTATTCTGTCCGGTAATTTTTCCTTTAATTTCTTCTACCGCCCTAACACTAGTGTTTGCTCATTGGACCATCCCATGCGCGAAGGGCCAATGGCATTTTTCTCAAATTAATATTCCCAAATTAAATTCTAATGTTTATTCTATTTTCCTTTAAGCATGTTAAATTTTAACTTTATGATATTATTAACTACTCTACATTTTTCTTTTTAATTTAATTTTTAAGGAAGTCGCGGGTATAAATTCCCCTGCTGGTGACTTCCTACTTGGACTCCCTTATTATTACCTCCGACTGTCTGTCTTTCATATTCAACATCATCCTCTGATTCATATTCCTCCTCTGTTTCATATTCCCTTTCTGATTCTACTCTCTTCTCGGACTCCATTTTCTTTTCGGATTCTACTCTCTTTTCTGATTCTACTTTCTTTTCTAATTCCATTCTCTTTTCTGATTCTACTTTACCCTTCTCTATACTTTCTATTTTATCTACCTTATTTTCATCATTTCCTTTTACTCCTTTTTTTACTTTTTTTAAATGCAACAAGAGATTTGTTACAGAATCCCATATTGCTCCAATCAAAAATAATGACCATCCATACTCGGTGTGCAATGCATATCCGTGTATGAGTGTGTCTATTACTAATTTTACTGCTCTTATAATCATAATTACTCCTATCAGACCTGCACTTATGTTGCCGAATGCAACTAGACTTTCCAACATCCTTCTCCACGCATTCTCCATTAGTTTCTGCAATTCCGGTCCATCCAACAATTTGACGAACGAACCACCCTGTGGTACGGTTGGTTTGCCCAACAAACCCCTAGCCACGGTGTTCAGTACCGCAGGTCTCTCGGCTGGAAACATGATGTGCTCTCGAAGCTGCTCCAGTTCCGATGTCGTGTAGATCCCGCTGATTGCCAATGACTTGGTACTTTTGTAGGTCCATGTAGGCTTGGCGTTCGGTTTCATTTTCTCAGGTGGGTATACGAGTATTGGTCCAGGCATCATTGCATACCAATCCTCGTCAATAAAATATGTAGGCGCAACCATTTTGTTGCATGTGATCTGCATTCCGGTTTTCAATAAAATGTGAGTTTTTGGTGTCAAAAAATAACTGTTGTTTCCCTCAGTTACTGGCAAATCCGTATAACATTTTTCTCGCTGTTGTACTCGAACTTCCTTTGGGATACATTTTATGATGTGTACAACCTCCCCAGATATTACAGCCATATAACCCGGTCCTTTCATCAGATGATATGCGAATTCATCCGGAATTTCTGTAGCTATTGCCAAACGATTTTTCAACATTTCTCTTTCCAATTCGCATTTGTGAGTCAAGAGATCGTGATAAACTTGTTGAGTTTGAGTTTGAATATGTCGCTCAATATAAACGAACTTTGAGTTTACGTAAGTGTACATGTCCATATTTATCACTTCCATTGTTTGTCCTTGCAAAAACGTTTGTCCATTTTCGATCTCGTATATGAATAATTTTGGGTGTTCCGTTCGCACTATTGTTTGTCCGCATATGTTTGTCGATCCGCGTGTTACAAGCGCAAAAATTATGTCCGATGTAGTAACGGTATACAACACCTGCGAGTTCTGGTCTACACCTTTTTCAGCTATGCCTTCGTACAACACTCCATATTGTCCATTACCGCAATTTCCGACAGGAACAGATTCCCAAAAAGTATGTCCTCCTTCCATGTCTACACATTGTCCTTCGTTTAATTCACAACGTATTCCCGACTTTAAGAAGATTTTATTGGTTTTAAGAGCGATCGTAGCACGATAGTCTCTCAAAGTGATTTTTACTTCCGCCAATCCTACTACATCATCCCAATTTCCGAAAGGATCTGAATACGCCGTTCCTTTACATTCACCATCTTGTCCTACTTTTCCCGCCAATGTTACAGGATGAGTTATACTGTGATTACCCGTAATTCCCATTATCAAAGTCTTTTCTACTTGAAAGGATCCGTGCTCATACATTCGATCACACGCGTCTCGCGATACCTCGTACACGTACGAAGCTTTTCCGTTCGTTACGTCACTGGTATGCGAGAACATCCCGCACTTTCGAACATCTCTATTAATCTCAACTTTGCACTGTCGCACATGTACAGATGCATAATCGTTTATCTGTAGCAGTTGAATTCGCACAGCTGTGACGTTCAATGCCGGTGACGGAATATCGCATTCCTCCACCTCCAGAAGCGATATTGTTGTGATGTTAGATCTAGCTGTTCCACAATCGTACCCGATCATCCCCATACATTGCCTCGATAGCAGAATTACCCCTATGATGAACAAGGGTATTTTCTCTCTCATCTTGATCTATGCAAGAAAGAAAATGACGGAGTTATAGTTATTGCTTATTTTATTATTTTAACCCTTTGATGAAGTTATACATATAGATTATTTATTAATAAGATTTGGTGATAATACAATGATATTGTTGTGCTGGTTAAATTACACATTCGTTATTAATTTATTACTGGTGTATATATATGCCTATTTTTATGTTACTGATTTTTCCTCTAAGATAATATATATTTTCTACATGAATACTACTAATTTTCTCGATATTTCTTAATTTATCGATATTGTTAGTTTCTTTTTCTCTTTAATTTCTTTCTCCTTGTTCGCGTTCTCTCTGCATACATATGATTTTACCGCGTACTCTCAGAAGCATGAATTTCAAAGCCTTCATTTTTATGATCAATTCGTCAGTGCCAAATTGCACGACGATATCCGGTTCTCCCTCACGCCAAGTCAGAATCATAACTATTACATGTTCCTTTTCTCCATCGTACTTCCGGAGTTCAAGTTTTGCATCTAACTCCTCTATGGCTTTCGTCGCATCTTCCAAATACTCTTCAGAGTCGCTTTGTCTAACATGTTCTTCATTCCCATCAATTTTATCTAATATTGAGTTTACCATCAGACTAGCCAAACGCAATACTTTACTCTCCCAATCTTTATTACGACCTCTCCATTCAGCTTGATCTGCTATTTTCCTAATTGAAGCACTAGTAGCTATTCTCCCAGCAATTTCTTTATTTTCTGCAACTCCTTCGGCACGAAATCCCTCATAGATTGCCTGAACTCGAAACTTCTGTCTCTGATCTCTCTGCTCCGGCATCTCCTCGTATCGTACCATCCTTCCTCTTTGTACTGTTGTCATTGCACGTACAACATTTCTTCGTCCATTCATTCCACCTTGGTCTGACATTGTCCGTAGTTTGAGTAGTCTGTAATTGTCATGGTTTTATTAAACAAGATGTATTTATTCGGGTATAATATGTGAAAGTCTCAGTCGATTTGCATGTACAATCTGAACATTTTTCTTAGTTTTTATCTTTATATTTTGATTTCCCATTATTTCGACCACTTCATGCGGTCCAGTGTATTGATCTGCTAGTTTTTTCGGTTTTGGTCCATTCTGCAAAAATACGTAGTCACCTACTTTGAATGATTTTACGTTTAGTCTTTTATCGTGTCGTTCTTTGGATTTGATTTTTGCTTGTATTAAATGTTCTCTAGCCATTCTTCGAATCTCATGTAATTGTGTTATCAATTTTATGAAATAACCACTGTACGTCGGTAGTTCATCTTCTACCCCCAACGGTTCACTCGATGGTACCCTTGCCAATTTTCCAAACACCAATTCGTACGGAGTATGTTTTGTACCCTCATGCACGCTGGTATTATAATTGAAAATTGCCAATTGCACCCATTCGTCCCAATCAAACTCTTTATCAGCGTATTGTTTCAAATATTCTCCTAAAGCATGATGCGAACGTTCCAATGAACCGTTCGACTGCGGATGAAAAGCCGTTGTTCGAATTCTTTTTATTTTAAACCTTTTAGCTACTCGTCTGATTAATCCACTGAGAAAATTTCGACCTTGATCTGTTAATATTGATTTTGGTGGTCCGAAAATACTAATAAAGTGTTTCACCATCGCATCTGCGATTGTCAATGAAGTCGCGTTTGGTAATGGAATAGCAAGGCAAAATTTGGTCAGTTGGTCCTGTATTGTTAATATATACTCATTACCGTCTTTCGTTTTTGGTATTGGTCCGACTATGTCCATAGCTACTTTGTCGAAAGCTGACCCCGGTGTATCTGTTAACACCATTGGTTGCTTCGTTTTGTTTCTCACGCATTTCTTCAGTTGACATGGCAAGCATCTCTGTATGTAATTCTGAATATCTACTTTCATCTTTTCCCAAAAATAATGCTGTCTGATTCTATTAAAGGTTTTCGTAACCCCTCTATGACCTCCTACAGCTGATCCATGCATTTCCTGTATTATTCCCTCACGCTCCTGTTTACTAGGATACCTAACAATTCCATGACAAACTATTACTTTGGTCGGACTTCCCAAGAATCCTAAGCGTAATTCCGTCGCAATTCTATCCCACGAAACATTTTCTACCAAATCTGTCTTTGCCAAGCTTATATACTTTGAATTTCTAGTTCTTCTGTTAATTTTCTAAAACTTCTCATTACGCTTTTGATATGGGCTAAAATTAATGAAGGTCCCTCTCCTGAGTTATCGCTAACCGGCAATGCTATATGATACCTATTTCCCTTTTTTACTGCACTAGCCTCTCCCAACTGTAGACCCGGAAAATACGGTAATCCGTTTCGATCTGCCAATTTCCGCGAACCCGAATCAAGAGACTCTCCCTTTGTGTTCAAAAAATAACTGAGTGCATCCTTGCGAGTAAAGAAAAGATCACGACTTTGGATAATATTTCCCGGTGGAATTTTCTCGATTTCCTCATCTGATTGTCTTTCTTCATCTTCCAACTTCTCATTGTCCAAATTGTTTTCTATGTTAATGTCATTTTCTGCCTTATCATCTTCCTCAGATTCACTGGAGGATTTTTCTTCGTCTGTTTCTGGTACTTGCGGAGCTCCCTCGCGGTGTGGATACCGCGAGGGAGCTCCGGCACGTGGTTTGTGCCAGGAGCGCTTAGGCTTGTTACGTCCAGCGTAACGTTCAAATCTAGTCCATTATTTTTCCTCATTTAAACTGGCATCAGGAACCACAAATTCTATAAAAGGAAAAGAATTCGGTATGACTCGTTTCTGCTGGGAGCTAACTAATCAACTCAGTCGGTATATTCAATTTGTAAGAGAGTTGTCTCCAAAACCAAAGGATAGAGACCTAACGACAAGGTAAAAGCAATCTAGGAAAAATGGGAAAAGAAGAGGCGCAAGAGCTGGTCTATGACACTCAGCGCCACGCCACAACAAAGCGTTGGAAAAGGCAACCCATGTAAGGTAACTCGCTACCTGTCAAGGCACGAGTATCGACTAAAAATCCGTAGATCCTAAGTCGTTAATTCTTCCGTACCATCGCACGGGAAACTACGAACGAAAAGGCCCGCGGTCATCGACCGCCGGTGGGCCCAATCCCCGTCACGACGCGTCGTGTCGACACGTTGCCTATGGCTCTCAGAAAGCCGTCTTGAAGTTCTTGGTTTTGAAACTCTAAACTAAAAGGAAAAGAGCGCTACTAGACGATGAGATTAGAAAGTGACGCAACAGTCGAAACGAGGTATTCCTCCCCTCTATTCAAATCTCAAAAGGAATATTTTTAAAACGTATTCCATTACAACAATTATCGCAATGTATAAAACTTAAAAGAATTTCCAGACGAAGGACAAAATGAAGGAAAATAATATGCATGGTCCCGAATTTGAACCAGTTTAAAATCAACTTTGAACTCTATTTATAGGAAATTATATAAGATCTGGCGTCTTATCGCACATCGATAACAATCGATATTAAAATCGACGATATCATTACTGATTATCTTTTAGCCCCAAGATCAATAGGAATAAACAATTAAGACAATTAAGAGGCAGTCATTACAATGGTGACTTCAAAAAGGATAAATGTCATATTTTACAATAAGGTATCAAAGCGAGAGGAAGAAGTTTTACGATAGGCCAAAACAACTACCTAAAAGAGTAGAGCAGCGGCTATGCCGACGCGACACAGCGAGAGGGCCTCACCCCTCTACGTGCCTTCCATAATTAATACGAATCAGGATGAAACCGAGTGACGAAACATGTAATAATTAGCAATCCTTTCTTTCCTTTTTACACTCAGTACATTCAGGAATTACGATTCTTTCTCACGTAAAAGAACGAAAGGCTTTTCGTCCCATAAATAAAGAGGAAGAAAGACGGAAGGCGACAAAATAACCTTCCCTCTTTATCAATTAATCCTAAAAGAACATGAGTTAATAGATAAAAACAACACTTGTTATGGGACCAGAATTCTCTCGGTAAGACAATTAAAATACATTTAATATACGTATAAATATATTGGAATATAAATATATTCTTTTGAACACATACGTGCATATAGAACATGTGCAATGCAGTTAACATTAATTTAATTATTAATGTTAACACAATTCGACATCTTACATAGTAGATATTATATCGAATATATATTTTTAAGTACTAAAACCACGACACCTAGCTTCTTATAATAAGGCCCATTTAGATGGACGATTTGTTACTCTCGAAATACTGTCGCCGGAAAAGGAAATAGTAAAAACTCTATCTAACCGAGCATATGAAGGTATACACTTGTGGTTTCCGTACAATAATCAGCAAGACGAAATAAATATCGTACGATTTGGTCACGTACGCGCGACAGGTGCCGAGCTCGCGCCGGAAACGGTACCCGAAACAAAATCATAGCGAGGCGAGAGAGAACAGTAAAAGGTTTTATGTTCCTTCACACTCTCCTTACCTCAGTACGCTGCATTGTTACCGAAGGAGGTACTTCTCTTTCTAACCCTCTCGATTTTAAGAACCCATTGACCAATCGGTTGAGTCAATGCTCATCACGCGACCCCCATACACACTTACTCTACGCTATGAAAATTATCCGGTAGGAGAAACGGAGAAAAGGAACATACTCGTCAAGGATGATTTCTCTTATTATTTTTACCTAGGAGAGACAAAGAAGAAGATCACATACGTGACAAAAATGATTGCTCCCACCTCTCTTACGATCAGAAGAGACTCAGAGGAAAGAGCCACATACGCGATTGAAAGATTATTCTCATTGGTTATCTAATAGAAATAGAGGGAAAAAACTACATACGTGACCACATTGTTCTCCTACCTTCTAACTAAGAGATTAGTATAAATACCCCGAAAATATGTACTGGGGCACTCAGTTACTATTATTCGTCACGACGACGTTATATTCGACGTCACTCTGCGAACCGAAATTCCGAAATATTTCGTCAAGATTTTTTTTTGTCTAAATTAATTCCGAGGAAATTGTTCGATTTACGCAGTATCAGTTTATTTATTTGTTCAACAAAGTTTCTGAATATTTGGTAGAAATAAATACCGGTCCATCATATTAATATTCGGAGTTGTTTCGAATTATTTCAACACCAACGCCAACCATCGACCATTTACCAACGTAAGCAGAGTCTTATTCATTATTACCATACAATTCGTTATTTATTTTTCCTATCATTCTAGTGCACGAGTATTTATCCTATTCTAATCCCCTAATTATTTTGGTTTCCGGAGTAGAATATTAGTTAGATATTGTGTCAATTTAAAACCCGTTTGCATTAATTAATTTTCCGGAGAAGCAAGGAACACTTCATAAAGGATTAGAATTTTGTTATCACCCTAAGACGTGTAACGACAGACATTCCTAGGGCCCTATCCCAAGCAATTTTCCGCAAGGTTAGGCTTAAAAATGGGCAGTCGCAATCGTGATTAACACCGGGTGTGGTAAAGATCGGTAATAGAAGCGGTGCGACAGTTGCGTGGAAATATTCGGAAATAAAATACCGACAGTTTTGACGTAACAGGCTAGCGCGGACCCCGAAGAGAGGCTTCGGGTCGAGAAATCCCGCACGCGGGCGGCCTAGAAGAAAGCGTCGGCACGGCGTCCGTGCCTTACGCTTGTATCCCTGGCAGGGAAGCCGCCTGGGGATACCGCGAGGGAGCTCCGGCACGTGGTTCGTGCCAGGAGCGGCTAAAGGTCTAGGCCGAAAGGCTGCTGCCTATATGGCCGAGCGCGGACCCTGGAGAGAGGCTCCGGGGAAGAGATCCCGCACGCGGGCGGCCTAGAAGAAAGCGTCGACACGGCGTTCGTGCCTTACGCTTGAATCCCCGGCAGGGAAGCCGCCTGGGGACTGTCGCGAGGGAGCTCCGGCACGTGGTTCGTGCCAGGAGCGTCTGAGGGTCTAGGCCGAAAGGCTGCTGCCTATATAGCCCAGCGCGGACCCTGGAGAGAGGCTCCGGGTCGAGAAGTTTCCGGATGGGAATATTCTCGGGGTAACGAGAGTAATTTACACACGTCGTAATATAAAGCAAAAGTCGGGCTTTATTCGGACAGAGTTCCGTTCTTGACAGGGTGAGCCGAGCGAATCCTACTCTCTGGCAGTTCGAGCTGCGTTTTATAGGGAGACCCGCACCGGCCGGCCAGTGTGAGCGGTAGTGGGGAGAAGCCATTAAGGCGGCTTTCCACCGGAGTCTAAGGCCGCGACCGACCCACCAATGGGAGGCGAGCGGCCGCGGTACCCCGGCTCCGACGGAATAGCCAATCGCAGCGCGCGAGGCCAGCCGCCCGATGCGAGTCCCGTACAATGTTTTTCTTATTTTTATTATTTTAAAAAGGTATTTCGGGATCTTCGAACGGGGTGTTTTGAAATGGAAGTGGCGTATAACAACCGTATGTATAATACTAGTATATAATAATATACACTTAATATACCATTAATTCATATATATAGGTGGCGTACAATTCACAACCACAAGTCTGGGTACAAATCGTACATATTCGCTGCCCCTAAAATTAAAAAAGCTATGATATTTACAACTACTTTAACGTACTTATTCTATGTAGCCATACGGTAGTGAGTCGTACTCGCCCCATCGTCGTCTCTTGATGAGCACGGGTTTACAGGATTTTGACTCCCTCCGTGTGACTACATGATGCATTGCATTCCGTCTTATGGCACTGAACTCTATGGATATATTCGTACCAGGCTCTTTTATTAATCGACAATTCGAGTCAAAATTAATTTGTTCAGCGTTTTTGTAATTAAGTCCAATTCCTTTGACTTTACAGGTGGCTAGTTCGCGACCATCAAAGCCTTGCACTAAATATCCGTAAAATTTAGGCCCTCCCGAGACAAAACGTTTAATAAAACTCCCCTTCCCATAATCGGCTAATTCATTCGTCATATCACCGAGGAGATTTCCGAGAGGCGGATTGTATTCCCCGGCGATACCGCTACTTATGTATATACATGAATCCGTATCGTAGTAGAGGACGCGCTTTTCGAGTTTTTCAAGATAAGAATACAGCTTTAATCGAGCCTGTGCTATAGTATACGCAGCGACTACTACGTTCACATGGGGGTTTAGCTCCATGCTCTCCACTGTCTTTGTCCAGCAGACGTACATCATTTCGTTGTTTACGAAGATGAAATTGTTGACCTCACATGTTCGATCCGTTAAGAGCTCTAGCAGTCTCTGACGGATGGTGACAACCTCAGTCTTTGGGAGATTTTCACGTTGGCCAAACTTTCCCCAAAATGAATTCAGACAAAGTTTCGCTACAGATCGTCAGCCGGGATTTTTTTCTATCCGCTTACGATCGAGCTGGATACCCTCCGTCTCGCGAAAGCTGTCGAGGTACGCGTCTTGACTCGCAGGTGTCGTACACGCTGAGGGCCAGCCACTAGCCTCCAGCTTTATCTTCAGTCATAGGTTTATGTAGTCGCCAAAAAGACCGCCTGACTGGCTGGCTCGGTCGTACTGTTCGATCTCGTACTGCCAGATCTCGTGTACAGCTAAGACCCTGTATCCTTTCTCGACAGCCTTGAGGAGCTCGCAAGATACCCATGTACCCTCGAAAGCTCGATCTTGTTCGCCGTCATGAGGACACGCACCCTGGTACATTTCCTCACAGCATTTTCGACATAATGCAAACATTAGTCGATTATGCATACGTATGGGAAGTACCGGATGATAGAGATTTGGAGGCGGCAATACGGTGCATCGTACAAGCCCCTCAACACGTGTCAAATCTTGACCGGGTCCGACAATTTCGCTACAGGTATCGGCGGTGTATATTCTCGGTTGACCTACGGGAAAACGACCGTACTTGCAAATATAGGGGTACAGTGAGCACACGTCAACATAGTGGATTTTTTCACTGCCGCTAGTCTCGCAATAACTACGCATGTTTCCCGTACGTCCTCCAAAGAATGCGTCCCGGGGATTTTAAAGCGCGTCTGTAAGAATCGCGTGACCGGTAACGAAAGAATTTACTGCGGGGTTTTTCATTTTTAGCTGAGCATATTCGCACTCCCAGATTTCATGCAACGTGTACCCCAACGATTTTATACGCTCGGAGGTAACTAATGTTCGCGTGAACCTGTCGTTGAAGGTAGTTCCGTACATTTCTTCATCCCGCCTACTCTTATCGGTGTAGCATTTGTCACAGCCATGGAAGAAGCAACCATGAAACTGTAGAACGTGTTCTACACCGTCGATCGATTTAAAGTAACCGTCTACGCGAGTACCGTCAAGTAGCTTATGCTCGCGAACCCGACCCGCGTGAACGATTTGGACATTAAAAATATGTTCGCACCATAGTAGCCACTCGATGTCCACTGTGGATTGTCGATCAGACCGCCGATACCCGTTCCGAGGTAAAACCGAGATTTTACGGTCGTCCAAAAAGTTTCGACGAAAAACTTTGTTGCACGCTGAAGCTATCGTCACAGCTTCCGCAAACGGACATACATCACCATTCTCTATAAAAATTTGGCGAAAAGCAGCGCACGCCTTTTGCAAAATCGTTACATCGGTTCGGCAATAATCGACGATCTCCTTATCAAAGTCGAGTTCGTATCCTGAAAGACGCGTTCTGTCATGCCAGGCTATGAGTTCCGTGCGATCTGTCGCCGATAGTGTATCGGGAGAGTAGTCTGCGAAGGGTGGAAACGGCCCTTTGTACCCGCGATTTTCCAACTTATTAAAAAGATGGGGAAATGTTCCCTTGAACACGTTTTCTCCTAAGCCGAAGGCTTTTGGGAGTTTGTTAAGAGCCATATGGAAATACTTCAAGCTGTCAATAAACCTGACCTTATCGATTCGCATTTCCATGATACTAGTACCATTGGTGATTAATTTTGGTACTTCACGCTTCTCTTCGACAATATATTTCAAAATAAACTGGGCGTCGAACCCTTTGGCGTTATGCGCTATACATATGACACTACCGACATTCTTCCGGTCTTGCAAAACATACTTTACAAATTCCGCGACAGGGACTTTACTGAAAATTTGTTCACCAGCACTGCCGCACAGACTACAATCCCACGAATCATCATTTACATCAATGCACTCTGTGCAGCGCTGTTGGCTGACACACAGGTTTACTTTGTGCAGATATTGATTCGGGACTCCTTCGACTCCGCGCTCCTGTCTGGTCTCAAAGTCGTAAAAAATAAATATATCCGGATGATTCGATTTTTTTGTCGGATGCAGCGGTGCCATGAAACAGTTGTGATTTTCAGGCCGCTTCTGTTTGCAAGTTCTACAATAAAACTGACCACATTCGTGTTTCGCGGCGACTTTTTTGTACACTTGTCTTAAGCATGTTCGGCACGTGTGCAGCATATCGCCTAATCGCGATTGGGCTCCATGCGAGCCGAGCATCTTGTGCCGCGCGAAACAATTGTTACGTCAAAACTGCGGGATTTCGGATTTCTCACAGATTTAACGTAGTGTTACGTTGAGTACTATTGATACGCGCTGGTCAAGAGAAATTGCTCCCTCCTTTACCACTCCTGGCATCAATTATCAAACGCAACTGCCCATTTTCTAGTCTAACCTTTCGGAAAATTACTAAGGATAGGGCTAGGAATGTTATTCGTCGAAATGTCTGAGAGGTATTTAAATGAATTAATTATTTCGTAATTTAAGGGAATGATTTACACGATTATTTTATCCGGAATGATTCAGTTATTAACGCAGAACCGTGGGGTTTTTTTTTAAGTGTGGAATTTTGTTGGCAAAATGATTTTAATTGTAAATTAAGGGTTATAATGATGGCCAATTTCGGTCAATGTATAGAGAAAATCTAGGAGAATTTGGGGAACACACAATTATTTTTAATAGAATAGTGGTGATGAAATGGTACTTACTCTGATGTTGTCGGAGATGTTTCGTCGAGGGAAGGTCGCTGTTCACAGATAGTTACGCGTTTCGGAAATCTTATTATTCACGTTTATTCAAAACTCAAATTATTAGCGCAAGTTTATTACAAGAATCTCAAAAATATAAAAATTAGACGGTACGAACGGTGAACTGATACAATGGATTCCCGTACAAAGATGATTAAACTTTGACTTCGACGTCTACTCAGAGTAAAACTTGGAGACAGATGAGGAGATGTGCGCTCTCCAAAAGACGGTGAAATAATGATGCAGGACAGGAGTGATCGAGACTCCGTTGTCTAAAAGATATCCAGGAGATAGCTTATGACAATATATATGGATCGACCGAAAGAAAGAGACAAAAAGGTGTTAACTAGATGACCCCAAAAGGGGAAAAACAGTTGAGTAAAGAGCGAGTCGCAACGATGTTCTGGACTCTCACTATCTATCCTCTTCCCTTACAGAGGTATCTTCTGCACCCTCTCTATTTCTTTTAATGTCGCTCCCGTATGTATCTCTCCTTCTACGCGCCCAGGTGTTCGTCTCGCGTGTCTTGTCGTGCCCGAGATGCTTGATTTCTCCCGCTCTACTCTATTACTCTCCCATCCGTGCTCTCTATGCGTCACTCCTCTTTATTATTGGTTCAAAATGAAAGGGCAAAAGGGCAGACTGAAACCCGATAGGTTCGAGAAAGACTAAAACTCGGAAAGAACTCAGAAGGAGGTGACTAAATGATTTTTTAAAAGAAGACAAAATGACCAGCGAGAAACTCGGGTACCAAAGAAAAGACCGAAAGAAGCACACCGCCCGGGGCCTGTCTTCGCGGCTCCTTACATACCGGATATGCGTGGCGGGGGGCTGAAAGTCAACCCTTTCCTCACCTTCTGTACGTTTGTCCATTTCCCCTAATTCAGTAGCGTATTGCTATTTTGTTCCTTTCGATTCAAGAAAACATTTTCTTATATGTTCTTTGGTCTTTTGATAAATATTGATATCTTTGGTCGATCGTTAACTTAATTTTTGGTAGTCACTGCTATGTATTTCATTGCATATTTAAAATAACTTTTTCGACTAGCCTAACCACTCAAACAGGAATCCCTGGCGGATTCCTTCGTACAATTATCTTAATTTTAACTTTACTCATTAAAGTTTTTGGTCTGCTTATTATTTTTATTACTAGTTTACTTTAAGATCTGTCGGAAAGATTCGGGAGTGAAATCTATCGCAAAATTGACTATAAGTTCGAAGTTTCCAAATTATAAATATTAAGCACAATGTTGTAAAATAGGTTGCCAAGTTAAAGGGGGTTATAAAGTCCTCTCGAATCTTTCCTCAACCGAATTGCACTTTGTTCCTCTTGGGATCAGGCTGTCTCCCTCTCACAACTCCCAGGTAGATATTATATGATACTTCACTGTATCCGTTTTTCTAGAACATTCGTTCGGTCGTTGTACTTGCATGGAGACAGCGTCATCCTAAAGGTATATTCTCGATATGATCCAGCATGGATATTTTCTGTGGATCTTCCGTGGGGGTTTCCGAGAATCGGAAGCTTCCCCTATTGCCCTTGAGGCTATGCTAATGCGGTCGGAATCGGTTGTGCCTGCGCTCCGGGTACTCTATCTGCTCATATTCTTATTTTTACTTAATTAATTATGCCCTGAGTATTATAAATTTTGGCAATATTATTATTTCCTGAGATGTACAATATCCTCTAGTATTTGGAGATATTGATAATTTTTACCCAGTTGGTAAGGTGTAACGCAGTTCTTTGACGGGTTTATGCCGCCGTAATCATTCCGTGGCATATCTGATACAGCTACGTTCTACGGGATGACGTAATTCTGGTCAAATCTTCGTTTCGCTTTATAACCGTTTATGAGAGGTGCCTCGGAGAGTTATATTCACGTGTAAAATGACAAGTTATTTAGCATGCTATTATTTAAGATATTTAGTGGTTCTTCGAGCTACCTCTCCTTTAATATTTCCTAGTGTCGTAGTGAGGATACGGCTCGATCCGAGAACCTTGTCTATAATTTGCACATTTGCGGAATTAATTAGAATGTTCAACAGATATTTACACAAATCGACGGATTGAGGTGAATTTGGAATAAAACCCGTAATTGAAATTAGTTACCCTTGCAACGTCCCCCCCCCCCCCGTCTAACCCCGCGCACCCGACAAGGCGAAGCACCGGAACGAAACAGCGCGCACGACATCGCCGAGGCACGCAAAGAGGCCAAGTGGCGCCATCGGGCGGGATCCGGGACGACCCGATCGATACCGAAGCCACGCATGCGCCGAAACCACAAGGGCCAGAGAACACAAGCACACTCCGCAGGCGCCACCCAGCGCCGCGGAAAGGAAACGAGAGGCCATATCGATCAAGGCCAACCAGAGCGAAAAAGCGAGGGAAAAGGAGAACAAACGATTGGACAAAAATGACGCCACCGCTACCAAGAACGGCATCCGATTAGAGATAAGCCGAGAAGGGCAATGACGTCACTGGAGAACCCACCGGTAATTGGAGAACAAGGGAGAAGAACCTTGAAGGACCAATAGAAAAATTAAACACCAAGAACGAAATACGCGTGCGCGAGTCCGCCAAAAAGATGCAATTTTCGCGAGTGGGAGGCAAAAATTAGCATATAAAAAGGCACGAAATCGACCGGAAATCAGTTAATCATCTCACCGGGTCTACACCAGCTCTCCAAGGACTTATAGTGAAAAGTGAAAAGTGAAAAGTAAAAGTGAGTAAACGGGAATAAAAGTGACTAAAGTGAAACAGTGCCAAAAAGAACTTATAAAATTTTGTGCAACGGTGGACTTATAAAATTCTGTACCGAATCGGACTTATAAATTTTGTGCCAAGCTGGACTTATAAAATTCTGTGCCGAATTGGACTTATAGAATTCATGCAGAAATCGGACTTATAAAAATTTGCGGCACGCCGGACTTATAAAATTTGGGCTACGGTGGACTTATAAATTTCTGTGCAGATTCGGACTGATAAACTTCTGTGCAGATTCGGACTTATAAATTTCGGTGCGGAAAACTTCTGTGCCGAGCGAACTTACGAAATTCGTGCCGAAAAAGAACTTATAGATTTTCGTGCAAATTTCGAACTTAGAAAAAATGTGAAACGCGGGACTTATTGAAAGGAGCCACACTGGACTGGGGACAGTCGCGTCGAGGACTCATAAAATTGGTGACACGGATTCGGGAAATTCGTAACACGTCGAATCGCGTGCCAAATCCGAAGTTATACATTTGTGCAACGTTTGGCGCTAAGCGGTAAAGTGACCGAGGTGACCGGTCAGAAAAGCCGGAGTGACGGGCGAGCAAAATTTACAACGCCGAGGACCCGAAAAAACCACCCACAGGGCTTCATTCACGTCTCCTGCATTTACCTATGTCGCCAAATCCAGGTAAAATCGGCTAGTGAATAAATAAACACCAATTGCAAGTCGCGAGGTGAGCGAGCTGTCACTGCCGACGCGGCCCCGTGACGTCACAGCGCAGCCAGCCGCGAGCGGCGGCCATCTTGGGAACACGAGCTATCGAGCCTCCGACCCGAGATCATAGGGCGTTCGCATGTGGCGACGGTAATATAACCGGAAAACGGTCAACGCGCGATAATAATGCAGATCGATAATACTCTCCACCTCAAGCAATAAAAGCGCCAGTAAAAGGGGAACACGATAAGAAAATAAGAATAAGCATTTTGTCCATCAAATTAGGTAACAAGTAAGGAATTATTGCACAAAGAATAAATAAAAAGAAGCAATTTAAGAGAGGGAAAGAGCTGTAATTACTTGAAAACTTATCCGGTTACAAATAAAATCATTATTTCCACATAACAACCGTCTCTGATACGCCAACCCATAATTCCTGGACCCTCGAGCACACGAATCCCTCCGCTTGAGCGCCCATTCCTCTACAGGAAGTGCACGAATTCGGAGAAAATACTGTACGGAAGCTTGCTCCTGTTACACCCTTCAAGGAAAGAATGATCTTTTGCTTAATTGCATGATTCATATCGTCGGGGAGTTGCGTAGGGCCACGCCCGTACGGCTTAGGCCCGAATTGTTGGTATGCTAGGGATACCTCTTGCGCGCGGGGTAACCTATCTGCCCCATTTTTATAGCGGACCATCTAGCGGCATTTACCTTAAACGCAGGACTACCTTGCGCCGTGGTAACTGTCCGGATCGCAAGATCTAGAGGTGGGAGTCGATAACTCGATCCATTATTCAGTTTCTGTAATGGAATGACCACTGTTTTACCGCCGATGGGGTGCGTGTCGAAAGCAGTTTATCGCCTTTGTCCGCAGTTCCCCTTGTCATGGATTTGATCCATAACTGTTTCTAACGAGGTACCCCAATTAGTTGGGTTTTTACGTTAATTGTATTGGTTGATTATTCCAATATAATTATTTTTCCCTGGGATATAGGCCAGTGCTTATAGCAAAATATCACTCTTATTCTTATTATAAAATCCCCGTGAAGTGGGAGGAAAGAAATATTTGTCGAAATTAAAGTTACGGCGGGACGTAACACAATCATTGCCGCGGAAGAAGCGCCCGCAATCTTCACAACGTATCTTTGCGACGTTTGCGTCGCAAGGTGGGCTAGTCATACAGTACGGACATTTCTGACCGCACTGATGACCCGTGATGCGGTCGTATGCAACACCGCATGGAGGACAAAAAAACGAAGCACCGGCTGCCGCGGGGAGATTGAACATCAGACCGTAGTGCTGTTCCTGATTATCGTGTAGTAAATAAATGCTGTGCTCGACTTTTGGAACACAGCGTAGTACTGCATCGGTACCGTTGAACAGAGCTGGTTCACTACTGCCAAATGACTCGATATCGAATAATATTAGCGCCACCCCCTCCCACGCAAGCACCTCCTGAAAAGCGTGTAGCTCCGGTATACCGCAACCTCCTGCAGGAACTTCTATGTTCGCTGCCCTAACTAATTCTTCAGCCAGAATTTTTTGGAGTACCGATCTACTCCGATGTACGTTATCCCAGCGTTTCTGGAGCACGCCCTGTCTGATCTGACCGCGCTCCGCATACACCTTACCCGCCACTATACTCCGCGGGAGACAGAGGTTGTCATCATTTTGGAATTTAATAACTGAGCGTTTCTCCCAAAAATCGACATGTCTGACTTTTCTTTTTGGCCTCCCTGCACCGATAGGTATCGCAATTATGTTGCTCGTTATAACGAACGAGTCGTCGATGCTGAACCCTGTAGCAACTTTGCGAAACGCTACTGATAATCGCGAATAATTCCTCGAAATTGAAATCAGTCACGGGTCTGTACGACATGCCTACGGGCCCCCGCGTGAACGCGTTTGATTTGAATTCAATACCAACCATATCTGTTGGTTCGCTACCACTTACGAGAAGCGTGTGGAGCTCGCGCATCGCGTCCTCTAACCATAATACCAGATTCATATTCTCTGAAGGTCCGCGGATTCTTACAGTTAATACGGTTCCTGTAGCCTTAAATCTATCGAACCACTGTCGGGATTCAACGCGGTGTGCGATCTTTGACTCACCGGATAGCGATGATGCCGACTGCGGGCTTGCTGACGGTCCTGCGACCGGTTCATCTCCGAGGTCTCGATCTACTACCCGGGATGGTGGTGACGATGGTGATGGCGATTTAGTCGCGAGGTTCTCAAGACTGGAATCCTCTATCAAGTCGCCCCCGAAATGTGTGGCGTTCGCCAAAGACCCGACGAACTCGCTGCCCCCGTCATTTTGAAGCAGCGAAGGTGTCCTCCGTCGCGAAGGTCCGGCGATAGGCTCGAAGGTCGAGCTTTCTAGAGGTGACTGCAGTGGCTGCGAGGACTCCGAGGCCGAGGAAATGTCGACGATTGACACGTCGAGCAATCCTCGTGCTCCTCCTCCTCCACCAATCTGCGTGGAGTTCGCTGTCGGGCGGACGAACGACCCATCCCTGGAGGACAGCTCAGCCAGCGAGTTGTCCAACTCGTCACCATGTCCAAGTATAGAGGAGTCATCAAGATTCCGCGTCAGGTCCGTGGCCGCTTTATCCCCCTCGACGTCGTCAGACTCCAGTATCGATAAGTTCACCGTGATGTTGGCGAGTTCGTCATCTTCCAGAGTCATGGAAACTTTTAACTTTCAACTTTCAACGTTCAACGTTCAACGTTCAACGTTCAACGTTCAACGTTCAACGTTCAACGTTCAACGTTCAACGTTCAACGTTCAACGTTCAACGTTCAACGTTCAACGTTCAACGTTCAACGTTCAACGTTCAACGTTCAACTTTCAACTTTCAACTTTCAACTTTCAACTTTCAACTTTCAACTTTCAACTTTCAACTTTCAACTTTCAACTTTCAACTTTCAACTTTCAACTTTCAACTTTCAACTTTCAACTTTCAACTTTCAACTTTCAACTTTCAACTTTCAACTTTCAACTTTCAACTTTCAACTTTCAACTTTCAACTTTCAACTTTCAACTTTCAACTTTCAACTTTCAACTTTCAACTTTCAACTTTCAACTTTCAACTTTCAACTTTCAACTTTCAACTTTCAACTTTCAACTTTCAACTTTCAACTTTCAACTTTCAACTTTCAACTTTCAACTTTCAACTTTCAACTTTCAACTTTCAACTTTCAACTTTCAACTTTCAACTTTCAACTTTCAACTTTCAACTTTCAACTTTCAACTTTCAACTTTCAACTTTCAACTTTCAACTTTCAACTTTCAACTTTCAACTTTCAACTTTCAACTTTCAACTTTCAACTTTCAACTTTCAACTTTCAACTTTCAACTTTCAACTTTCAACTTTCAACTTTCAACTTTCAACTTTCAACTTTCAACTTTCAACTTTCAACTTTCAACTTTCAACTTTCAACTTTCAACTTTCAACTTTCAACTTTCAACTTTCAACTTTCAACTTTCAACTTTCAACTTTCAACTTTCAACTTTCAACTTTCAACTTTCAACTTTCAACTTTCAACTTTCAACTTTCAACTTTCAACTTTCAACTTTCAACTTTCAACTTTCAACTTTCAACTTTCAACTTTCAACTTTCAACTTTCAACTTTCAACTTTCAACTTTCAACTTTCAACTTTCAACTTTCAACTTTCAACTTTCAACTTTCAACTTTCAACTTTCAACTTTCAACTTTCAACTTTCAACTTTCAACTTTCAACTTTCAACTTTCAACTTTCAACTTTCAACTTTCAACTTTCAACTTTTAACTCGTACCTTCGTTTTCCCACGGGATATCGTAGACTTCTGCGATAGCCCGCGTATCATTCAATCTCGCAGTAGCTTCCTGCAACGCTCGTTCGGCCTCCCTTACAGCTGCGGCTGCATCGTGTCGCGCTGCTCCCTCATTTCGAAGGGTTTCTGTAATTAGTAATACATATATTTAATAATTAGTAAACGAAATTACACAACCTAACACGAATTTAAACAACAAAACACTTGAACTACACTAGTAGGTAGGCTAAGCCGGTTCTGAATCACTTTCTATGCTTTCAATGAGAGCGAGAGAGATCGCAACCGTGCGAGAGAGACAGAGAGTTGCGGTGAGATATCATCCGTGCGTGCGTGCGTGCGTGTGTGTGAAAAAAAAACCCGTGCGCTGCTCGGTATTACGTCATCGTCGCCGTGCGAGTCGCGCGACAGGATGTTGCGGCGAGATATCATCCGTGCGTGCGTGTGTGTGAAAAAATGCTCGTCGATGCTGTCTCTCGAGACAGCAGGGTGCGCGGGCGGGCAGGGGGTAGGGGGTAGCGGTAGGGGGTAGGGGGTAGGGGGTAGGGGGTAGGGGGTAGGGGTAGGGGTAGCGGTAGGGGTAGGGGGTAGTTCGTGACCTGTGAGCAGGTTCAAGGTCAATATATTCATCATTAAAAACTCATTATTCTTAATTTAAAAAATTCCATACATAAACGGAGAATGATAACCATGAAATGCTTTGAGATCGTTGTAGCCGAGTTGGCCGAGAGGTCTAAGGCGGCGGATTTAAGCTCCGTTTTCCGATGAGGAAGCGTGGGTTCGAACCCCACACTCGGTATTTTTTTTTTTAATTAGTTTATTATAAGTAATTCATAGAAGAAAAGAGAGTCATATACAAGGATAAAATACAACGTATATTTTTATATTATTACAATACATAGTAGGTGATTATTTACATGATTTTCTTTTAGACTTTATCCTGACTGTACAGTTTGAGCCAGTGATTAAAAACCTGTACTTCGTTCACGCAGCAGTGAATTGGTTTTTTTTTTAGTCTACTTATTGTTTTGAAGTGTAGTGGACAGATCTCTGCAACTGATAGGTTCAATTTATAATCACTTATAAGCTTCTCATATTTAGGACAACCGATTGATTCAAGGTTGAATGATTTAATTTCCATTTGAAATAACAGATCGCTTTCAAAGTGACCGCCTTTGTATGCAACTAAATAGCTGTCTTCAGGAATGTTCGATAGTGATAGATAATATTGAAGCGTTGATTGAACATCCGTCTGATTCAAATATTCCCAATCATAATCCTTGAAGAGAATACCGTGAATGCAGTGGTAGAGAAAGGCGTTCGTGCGTTTGTCTCGTGCAGATAGATTACAGAAGGAATCACCCAATCGGAAGCTGGCTGTATGTACTCTTCCAGTGGAACACTCCAGAAGGGCAAGCTCTTTGTAGAGGAAAACATTATTGCAATAAAATCCCTCGAAGTCAATAATGTGCGTAATATCTTTCCATGTTGTTGTTGTTGGTGTAGCAAACATGTCTTCTTGATCCATCATGCTGTGTATATCTACACATATCAATTTTTTTTTAATATAAAATTTAATTTCTTAGAATCTAAACGATAACGTCTGTTCATCAGTTGAGAGAGAGTCTCTGTCACGAGTAGAAGCGGTTGATGTGAAACATTGTGTGAGGATGTTGTGGTTTGAGATATAGAAAGCGGTAGATTAGAGAGAACCGTTGCGAACCGTTGCGAACCGATTTATTAAATCAATTTTTTTACAATATTCGTTAGCGTATAGTATTCTACGATTCGATCGTGTATGATAAGACAGTAAGCAGTTGTATTTTCAGGTATATTAGATGAACATTCAAATTCAAGTTTTACATCCACTGTACCACTTTTAATTGATTCATTTTGACGAGAACAATCAATGATTGTTATAGGACCTAAACTTAGAAAGTTATCGAGTTCAAGCATAGGTATCAAGTCGTTTGAATTGTAGTATGACTTAATAAATCTTGAATACATCTCGTACAGTATACCATAACGACTTTCATCACCAGTAAAATTTAAATTGAGCTTGTCGTAGGGATAAAAATCTGAATTTAAGAATAGTTTCAAATCGCGCAATTGACAGTGATGGAATTTTGACATAGTTTTACTTATATCGTTTTTACGATTCGTTTGCAAAGCCACCATAACATATCGTGGTTTCTCCAACATTGTAGAAGTTTTCACAGACCATGTATGTCGTTCAGTCTGCGGTAATAATGGATATTCATCGAGTATAATATGAGGCATTCTCCACTGAATTCTATTATATTCTATCTTCGATGATTTAATCTTATCAGAAGTGCTGAACAATGCGTTATTATCGTCACGCGTTCGGATTAGGACGAGTTCATGTTTAGCATTTATAATAACACGTTTATAATCTTCACAGAATCCCATCAGCATGCTCAATGGTATACAGTAATTAAATTCGGAAACACTAGGTCTCTGCAACGATACATTCCATCCAGCATTTCTTAGACTTTCACTTTTTTCCCGCGTGAGCGTTCCAAAATTTTTCAATGTCGTTGTAATACCAACGTTTTTACAGCGATCCACTTCAATGCCATTCAATTCATAACGTATCTCACCGAATGTGAAGGCTATCACATTGTTATCCATGTAAACTTTATCAGCATCTGTAGCACCGTCTTTTTTTTCCACGGTTACTTTACCTTCGATATATAGATAACTCTCATAAGGTCGAACAATTAGATCTTGTTGCTGGATAGGAATGCGTATTTCATCGTTATAGTCTAACGAAGTGTTTGCGTACGGATTATAACTGTGGTATTCAACGTTAGTCACACGGTTATCGTATTTTGGCTTTAATGTAATGTTTAACATATCTTCCGTCATTTTTTCAATAATTTATTGACTAACCCTCCGTTTGATGTTGAAGAACTCAGAGCAATGTCACGTGATTGCTTTATCTTGAAGCCCAGCGATTGCAAAAATTTTAAGTTGTCGATTTTTAAGCTCGTTCTTTTAACCGGTGATGGTGACTCCTTGAAAGTTAGAGCGCGACTAGTATTCAATTCGTTTATTGTTGCGAATTTATAAGTGTTATCAACACCGGTATTTTGTATGTCACAATCAGTGAAGTCCTTAATGTCGTTATTGTTGTAAATTAACATTTTCTTATATGAAGACGTACAGTTATTTCTTCGTCACCAAAATCCACTATATTATTATCTTGATCTACAATCCGTAAGGTTAATCTATCTATCACTCGTACGATGATCGGCAGATAAATGACGTTTGACGGTTTTTCCGATATCTTATATCCCGGCTCAACATTCGGAAAAAATTCATGAATGACGTGCACCATTTTTCCATTGCTATATGCACCGGAAGTAATATTACATTCAATCCGTAATATATTTATTTTTATTATTTTCACCGCTATGTCAGACTCATGCCATTGGTTTGGATTGAGTGTTCGATTATTTGAAAAGCCAAGAATATCACCAATAGGTTAGGCTTAGTAAAATCAATTAAATATTTACACTTAATTTCACTTTTCAACGTATTGTTATTAGCTCGTAAAACTAATACATCTTCAGCTTCTTCTTTTACGTCACGCGGAATATTATCTTGCAGATATTTATTTATAGCACTAAGTTCATACGATCCTTTTGGTATTTTAATCAATTTATCATTATCGTAATAAAACGTATTATTGCTTGCATCAACGTTTGATATCACATGAAAAGTTTGAAAATCTACTAATCCAAGTTCATAATTACTGTCACTGAGATCGATCGGTGGGAAAAAATCAGTGGTGAGATTTAAATAAGTTCCCGATAACGTAACAGTAATTGATGATGATGACGTCATTATTTTACTCAATTATTCTTCAGATGTACTTCTAGTGTCGGGTGTTTCGCAGGAGAAACTTTATACATAACTGACCGCAAATGCTCGTGTCATACGACTGATATTGATTGTAATTGTATGTTATTATAGCTGTCGATCCAAAGTAACGAATCAGTTCCAATGGAGGTCTAAGATTTCCAAACGAATCAAAGTACTCAACACGATTGCCTCGTTTTATATACGCAACCCAATGAGTACCAGGTCCTTCACTATTGTCAAGATTCACAATAGCAGATTCATTGTGTAATGCAGCGTCCGGTAGATTATCACGCATAAAAACTCCACGGAAATTTGTAATATTTTTACACGCATTTTCTAATTGAGAATTTGTCATCGGTCGAGTGCTATATGTTATCATTGTTTTTTTGACGTTTTTTTTTTCTCTTCTTCCTTGACTTACATACACCACGACCGGAATGTCTCTGCGGTTTTAGATAAAGACCTCGACCCTCCATAGCGTGATTATGACGCTGCAATTCCTCTAGCTGTTTACGTGCTGATTTAGCTTTATTTACAGCATTAGCCACACCCGCTGCACCTCCGACTAATGATCCTAATACACCGAGCATTGGTAACAATGGTAAAAATCCTCCTCGTTTCGCAATGGGTAATTTTCTTTTGCTTCCACGTTTCTTCTTTTTATTCTGTTTTCTTTTTTGTGCACCCATACCCACTTTTCTCTTAATATTCATTGCTGCCCACGTGGCAGTTGCAGCAGCTCGTTCACCCAATGTTGCGTCTTTAGCGGTTATTCGTTGTTTTGCGCGACTTGCTAATATTTTATCAGCGTGATGACGATTCTCAAGATCTTTATATTGTGAATATGCAATATCGTGATCACGACAAGCACTATCCAACGGATTGATACCCAAATCACCACAAGCTAATCTTTTAGTCAAATGAGTTCCCGGACCGCAAAATTGATATCCAGGTATATGTAATTCAAATGGTAGTGAATTGATTGCACTATTGACTAGTCCGTATCCAAATTTTTTCTTCTTCACTTTCTCATCAATGTAATATCGCATTTATATTTCAACTTTATTTTAAATTATTTCAAGGAGATGGAAGATGTTACACTGTCACAAGCTATTCACTCACTAAAATACTTTATTAGTATTCTAACTATTTATATACAATTATACACAATTATAATACACATATACAATTATTTACATTAATTTGAAGGATCTTCGTTTTCAAGAATGGAATAATGCCCCCATGGTAGTGTTTTCACATTATCCGATGTAACGTAACGTTTATCATCATACGATTGAAGTGCTACTTTTTGCTCTGAAACTGTGTATACCTTATGTAATTTAGATCGAATACAGTTTTGTCTTTTTGTTATGGATCCTTGAGTTTGCAGCACTTCTAAATAATCGTTAATGGTTATTTCTCGATTTACAACATGTGTAGAAATACCTTTAGCCCTCTTAACTTCATACTCTCCACAGACTTTGAATGCATACATTTTCGCTCTTAGTCCAACGAATTCACTGATAATCAATCCCTTACTCTCATCCTTCATCAAACCTATTTTTTTCCTATTAACTCTCGGCATATTGAAAACATTAACCTCTTTATAGTCACTCGTGTCAAACCGTTGAATATCCTTTTTCATTATTTCATAAATATCCTGATGCTTGATTTCATAAATCAGACTGTCTGTGTCAGTGTACAGAATTTTACATGCATCTTTTAACAGTGGTTTCATATAGCTATAATGAAAATCGTATACGCATATTTTTGAGATATCTAATATTGACATCTCAACATAAATGGGTTTATTCATTAATACTTCCAACTTTTTCATATGAATCCCGATGAAATTTTGATTGAAAATGACTCTGCGGTAAAAATCAGGTTTCGCAAGATAAGAGGCGGCTCCATATCTACCGAACCACTCTGTTACTAATTTTACATCAATGTGATTATGAACATTTTCAATTGTCTTCCCAAAAACTGCATTAATCATTAATTTGTATAGATTCATTTCAAATTCAGTTTGCGCTTTTGTACGCAGTTCAGTGTTTAACTCAATATACGATCGTAACCATGTTGATTGATCAAATTGTAATATACGATGTATCTTACACAATTTTAAACCATTTTGTAAACATTGCTTTAGTACACGATAATGAATTACATAGCTGGATTTATCGTGTAACGTAGCTAAAAGTTTTTCATTGTTTTTTTCACCAGGTGGTCGTTCGTGCTTTGAACAAAAGGGAAGATCTGCATGCCAATCGTGAATCTCTTTAGGATATTCTAAATCTACTTCTAATATATAACCCGTTGGTGAATCATCAGATATCGTTGTTACATCGAAATTATCAACGTTTTGCAACCATTGAAAGTTTTGATAAGGTAGCGCTTGACTCATTGCCCAACCGTACAAGTTGTTAACATCGTAATACATTAAGTAAGTTGACTCTTTCTGTGAGTCGTACGATTCATTCATGTACTTATTGTTTGCTTTTGCATGTCGATGAGAACATTGACTTAAACCGCCGCGAATACCTCGTTCTATGAACATTACCATATCAATGTCAGTCAATAATTCCAATTCAATCTTCGTGGTTTTTAACATAACATCCCATGCATATCCTGGTACGGTGAAATAATATGCCGGATCTAATCCATAACTCTTTAGACAGCTCGATCTAAAAGTTTCAAATACGTCAGCTAACAACAGAACATCAATTTTTAAGTATAAGTCGCTATATTCACCCAGTGTTTGAATATTAAATGTTTCCCACACAGTTTTTGCATGTTCATATTCCTCCATCGAGATATTACATTTAGATAATGTGCTATAGAACGCTTCGTAATCGGGTAACGATGTTTCTTCTAACTTTTCCCATTCATTCACATACTCGTATGGAAACACACCTTTTCGCATTAATAAACTGAGCGCTTCATCGTTCACGTTGCAAAAACGTTCACGTAAATTCTTCATATCAGTGTTTTTCAAAGTAGCCGCTAGTTTACTGAGTGAAGTGTTTAAAAACCTATATGAATCGATAAATTTCATTTGAAGGTGAATTTTTTTTTTCCGTCTGATACTAACTTTTGTATTTACCATGAATGCAATATATTTTTCAAGTGTAGTAGCAATGACTTTCGCAGGATTTTCAAACTTTGAAGCTACTTCCTCTATCAAAAAGTGTGCAACATAATTAGTTAGATTGTGAAAAACGATTGGAATTGTGTGTGAATCTCGCCAATTAATGTTACATCCAGCGTGTGCGGCCCCGCGATAACACCCCGTTAAATGACAGTGATCGCGAACAACTACGTCTTCAGACTCAAATTCCTTTTCACAAATGTGACAATGTGTAGCGAACATAAAATGATCTCGATCCGTTTCACTGAATTCCATTTCTAACGGATTTCCATACATATTAGCGATGTCGTTCATAATGTTTTTCAACTCGTTGACAAACCATTCAGCACATTTTTCTCCGCGATATGAGTTATACCTGGACGGTATTCGATCAACATTACAATGTAAATAATATCCAATACTGTACGGTATATGTACTTGATATTGATAAGTGGAATCATTTTCGTGATAGTCATTTTTTGTCTGTAAAAGACATTCAAAATCTGCGTAAATTGCAATCGGTAAAGAATTTCTCCTAATGCTATTCTTAAATTTTACACATGGTGGTGGTCCGTCCTCATCGTTTTTCGGAAGGTTGATCTTCGAATGATACATATTAATGCAATCGGAACGGTGAGATTGCAGTTTCGTTTCACTGTTAAAGTAGTGTAAACATCTAGAACAAAAATAACACATAAAACCCTCCAATTAGTGAACTGTGATAATCGAAAATTAAATTTTTAAATTAAAAAAAAACCTCACCTGTCGCAAATGTATTTTGCGTGTTCATTATTACTCAGCTGGTGGGACACCAATCTTGATAAATTTTTAATCCAAGCATAATGCCAATTATCACGAAAGTCATCGTTTGTTTTTACCTTTTTCTTTGATTCATCTTTGGATAGTAATAAATCGATATGTCGATAATTATCAGTGTCACTTGTTTTTTTTAGTGTACTCAATTGCAACGGTAGAGTTTGATACTTTCCCTTAGACCGTTTCAAAAGGTATACGTTGATTGTTACATGATTGAGTCGTTCAAAAGTTGGTATCTGCTTCAACGTCATTGGAAACGTTATACCCTTTAAATTAAGCACTGTAGCGTAGTCCGGATACGACCTGACACGGTATACGTTATTCTTTGCTGGATATAGTGCCGATACCACCGCCCAAGCGAAGCACGCGTTATCGTTAGACTTTACACTCACCACTGCGTGTTTGAGTTGAATCTCTTTCGGAAGCTTCACATATTTCGCTCCACTCATTGGATTACATTTATTTACATTTATTATAATGTTTATAATCTTTGATAATGCCCATCCACTATCACGCTCTTGATATTCTTCCAGTGCTGTTAAAGTTTTCTTTACCACATCGTTTGAATACCATTCTTCAAGATCCGTTGTTGGTAGTAACATAACATTTGCCGTTGTAAAACTCTTTATATCTGTTTTTTCTTCTACAATTGGAATATTATTGTTTTCACCCTGATTTACAATATGTGTCATAATATATTCCGCGTTAAAGATTGTATTTACCTTAATACAATGATGTTTTTTTATTTTTCGACGCACATTCGATAGGATTACTTTCTTACAATCGAGTAAGAATTGCATAGGATCGATGTGTTGAACGTTTGCAACCATTCCGGTTGTAATACGACTCTTGAAAGCGGATTCAAGCTTTCGCCAATGAAGAAACGATGCTGCTACTGCTGCTGATGATAACGCAGACGTTGATTTACCAATTGATGATGATGAAGGATTTTTTTTTTGTAAACCACAACCAAACGACCACATAGAATATCTAACTCTGTCTTTTGCACAATTTAATCGTGCTATCATGGCTAACAGACGTTGTTTAAACCCCGTTGAACCATCTTGTTCACTTAGTTGTTTCAAGTATTCAATGCAGTCATCACAGTCTTTGATCCATTGATGAGACTGCAACGGATTATTAATAATCTTCAATTGTTCGTTTAAGTTCTTTTCCACTACACTGAACACATCATCAGTTTTATCATTATCACTACAAAAATCATGTTTCCGCTTTTTTTTTATTTTTTTTCGTTGCTTGAATGTTCGTCATGTTGACTAACTATCGACTTACCGACGAGGAGTGCGATACTAAACTTTGAGAACCATGAATTTAAGGCGAACAGTTGCTTCCTGCCTCCCTCCCTCCCTCCTATTCAACGTCCACCACCATCTTCACCACATCTGCGTCATCACTTCTGCAACGACTCTATTCCCACTCCTTTACAAATAACCTTGTACATATCTTTTCAGATCGGAGAATGAATTGAAGACTGAAGTGGTGCTGTTTGTTGTTTTTTGATTACCTAGCGTATCACTCATAATGTTAGCACCATTTTTATTGTAATAATATAATAACTTTGTCGTTAATTGCGCTAATTTATTAATTACGGTCTCCATTGGACATTCAATTCCAAATATAGATAAATCAAATGGTCCAGATTTTACGAGAGTTTGTGTAAATTCATCAAATTCGTGATAGTGTGTGTCTGTAATAATGTATAATCGACCATTGGTGTATCTAAATACTGAATAGTGCGTATTAGGCTTCCATCCAACACCTGGGAAAGTATCTGATAAAAACATGTGCTGCTTCGGTTCGAAAATACAGTCATCCATTTCCATAACGCAAAATTCTCGATAAAAAATGTATGTCTTACTGGTGTTAGTTGCTACAGCTGCTTTTACACCGTCATACGGAAATTCTTTACCAAACACTTGTTGATAAGTTTTTGGCCAACCAGATAAAAGCTTTAGTGAATCACGATTAAACATATATATATTGTTGTTAGAAAATAGAACAACATCTCCAGACGGTCTTTCGTATATAGCTGTTATCGATTTAAAATTTTGCGGTAAAAACTTTAGCCAGTTTTGAATTAGTTGAGGCTTTTCATACTTTTTGTGTGCTAAAGTCATCGGCCAAGCCCAAAGTTTATACATAATATACATTCGTTTTCGGGAAATGAAAAATTTCATGTCCGACGGATTTAATTTACATATATCATCTTCCGATGGTGTTAGCGTTGGCGTTGGTGATAATTGTGGTCGCTTAGTTGTCGGTGACGGAGTCAGTGTCGTTTCCCCATGTATAGACTTTAACGTAGTAGTAGTAGTAGCAATAGTATACGACGATGGCGGAAGTTGTGGCTTTAACGTCGATGTCACTACTATATCAGTATTAATGTCACTGTATAAAAATTGTACTGCTTTTTTTTCATCCTCGCTGAATGGTTCAGAATTTGTAGTGTTATGTCTTGTATAATATGGATTCATTATAGAGTTTGGAAAATCAGTATGACGAATACCTAACGAATGTCCGATTTCGTGTATCAACACCCAAAATAGGCTAGTTTTATTACTATCCAGTTTTCCAATCCTCATATCCCAATCATCATTTTTATACAAATGAATTTCTTTTGGTGAATTTAATCGATCTGGATAATATGCATGTCCCAATATACCTTCATTCAGTGAATAATTACAAATTTTTGAAGTAATAAGATGTCTATGAATTGGTTGAACAAATGATATAACAATATCAGCGTTCCTATGAAAAATTCTTTCGAACTTTAATCCTGATATTCGAGACCATTCATTGAATGCTTGATTCGCTGTTTTAATCTGTTCCTCCGTAGCGGAAAAAAAATACCAATAAAGTTTTCTTTTGTTCCATTTGAAACTTGATGTTTGATATGAAATGTCATCAAGATCACCGCATCGTTTATTATTCATCAGTTCTTCCGTTGCACTATTCAATTGTTTATCAACTGGTAAATTCCAATATTCTTGAAATATTCTCATTGCCTCACTTATTTTATCATCACTTATAAAACTCAAGTCTTTTTCATCAACATTTGTTAAATAACCGAATCGATGTAGATACTGACGATTTTTAAGAGGTATATTTTTATTAACTACCAATCCTAAGGTAGCTAATATGATGGTTATAAAAAATGTAAATTGCATGATGTGGTTAGTTGTCAACTGTTTGATACGTGAAAACCGCTGAACGGAGATAACTTGAACGATAAAACAAACTGAGATAGCTTTAACCGCAACTGTGTGAGTGAATATGATCACTGAATTTAAGAGTAAAGAGACTCTTACAAATTTGCAAATAAACTGAGATTTTTTTTTTTTAGTCCTTCCTTTTATAAGCGATTACTCCTCCTCCTCCTCTTCCTCCTCCTCCTCCTCCTCCTCCTCCTCCCCACTCCTCGTTCTTACTCTTTCAAATAATTGTTGTATGATTACAATTTATATTTTATTTTTAGACAACAGTGATGATTACATTATGTTAAGGTAATAAAATGAATACAAGATTATTATTGATAAAATAAGTAAAACTCATTACTGTTCATTTTTTTAACCATAAACACTGGTCTTGGAAGTAGATCTCATGGAAGAACTGTAACACAGAAAAACATAATAAACATTAATATCATTATAAGTTTTATTTATATAATCATACAAATTTATCATATGTTTTTACTTACTTCTTCACTCTTTATCGTCTTTGATAAGCTTCGGTGTTGATGTACGCATCATTTTTCTTGGTGGTTCTCGTGTGATGGAACTGCTTGAACCAGTGCCTTCATCGACTTCGAAGTTGATCTGTCGACGGACGCAGCCTTCCGGTGATATTTTTTTCGTCTTCATTATTTTTTTTGGAGCGTTATAATGCTGCGGTACAGGTGTATTTTCAAAGCACATTAAGTCGTGATTTTCATTGTGATAGTATTCTTGCTCTTCCGCCGCTTCATCTTCTTATTCTTCTTCTCGTTCAACTGCTTTTTGTTAAAACGCTGTAGCTTGCTCTTCTCCGTTTGAGTGAACGGTGGTATGTTTTCATCAACTGCATCGTCATCGATATTGATGACCAACGTCTTCGTTGTCATTCACGTTATTCGCTGAGGTGGCTTCTTCTTCTTCTTCTTCATCATCATCGACGTGGAAATGGAAATTTAAATTTTTGCCATTCAAGGTTAATCTCAATTTTTTAGATACACTCAGATTCACTAGCGTATTGTAACTTGTCTCATCACCGATTAGAAGTCGACATACACGTATCGGTAAAAATACGTTACATTGATAATTTAACTCAACCCGAATTTTCTTGCCGTATCGAGTGTCTATTTTTCGCATTTCGGTAACACGATAGGTTCGATCAGTTTTCAAATCTTTGAACGGAACGGTTGGTAAGTATTGATTGTTTATCGGAGCCATTACTGAAGATGCTCTAGCAACTTCATTAATTTGTGATAAAGCACTTTTAACTGCTGTTGAACGACTATGTGACATGGTTCTTATTACACGTCGCGAACGTCTATGTCTCATAAGCAGTGAAACGCCTCATATTTATGTGTTTAGAGGCTGTATAAAACACTGATTTCTTTTCTTCCTCTAGAAACAGAGTGAAACGTGAAATACTGTATGATGAAGAGAGAGAGTAGATTATTTCCTTCGAAAAAAGTCATAATACCGCAAAAACCGTTGCAACTGTTAGAACCGTTGCAACCACAGGTCGAGGCGATGACGCTTCCACAAAAGCATTATAACCGTTCTAATGTGTTACGTTGATAACACTTAGAAAAACAAATGTATCCTTATTCCAGCAACATCGTTAAAGTTTTATAAATGCGGAAACCGCAATGGTTTCCGTACAACTAGGGTCGGAAGTCGTTCTGATGCTGCGTTGATGCTCAGAGTCAAATAAGCCCTCGTGCCATTCAGAAGTCCTCAAAGTTTTACTCGCGCATATACTCAACATTTCTATTAAAAATGTATCCGCAGTATTCTATAGAAATTTCTTTGAATCAGAACGCAACGTATAAGCTAGTTCACGCTGTGAATACATCGAGTGTATTTTTATCCACCCCTGAAATGGAAAGTGCAAACATAGAATTATATTTTATGTTGCGACGTTGGTACGTGACAGAAGAACGAGGTGAACGTATCACAGATAATGATAAAGTTATTGGTATGAATTGCATAGTGACGGATGAGACTGATGCATATCGCGCCACGTTAATTTCTATCGAAGACGATGGTAAAAGATCAAAAGTGAGATATGTCGATGAAGGCAACACAGACACCGTTGACTCTGACTGCTTGTATCACTGTACACCATTCTTTGAAGCTATAGCAATATTAGCTATTGAGTGTCGACTATTCGGATTTGAAAATTATGCACGTGCACATCAAGGTGAAATTCTCTACAACGTGTGTAAGGGCGAAATGTCGCTTATTCTCGTTGATCATGGTGATGAAACTAAACCACCAGGTGTTCGGTTGTACAATTCTGAACAGCAAGATATTGGAGATCTATTTCTCGCTCATCCAGAAATCGAAGACGTTTTTTAAAAAAAAAAGTGGGGAAAAGAAGCGTGGAGGAGAAGACAGAGAAGGAGCGAGTCGGCGACGGTGAAGGCGGAGGAGAAGGCAGAAGAGGAGGGGAGGACTGATAAATTCAAAAGCAATGACTCACGTAGCGATGACTTTTATTACATTGGGAGAAGTGACTGGATAAGCAACAGAAAAAGTGAATGAGAACATTAATAATGAACAGGCGCGATCGTGAAATAATTGATGTTCTTTGTCAAAACATTGTTTATAAAATACGAATGTGTGAGCTGTTACCAGTTTTGATTGAACTCAAGATTTTCAATGACGATGATGTAAACTTATCGATTTGGAGAGTAAGTATAAATATTCCTCATTATTTCAAATTTTTGTTTGTTTTAACATTATGATTGTTTTCAGAGGACGATACACTGTAAAGCCACAGCTCAAGATATCGTACTAACGATAAAGACACGAGGACCATACGCATACGATAAATTTGTTCAAGCATTACGTCAAACGGATCACAACGATGAAGCTGACCTTCTTGAATATGCAAGATTTATCGATGATATTAAAACATTTAATATTATTAATACAATTGCTCCAAGTCGCAGTATATAAAAATTCATCTCTCCTTGTTCGTGCTAAACATTCGTTAAAAGAAAGTGGAAGTAGGAAGTAGGAAGTGGTTTAATACATTCTCCTCTCATAAACTGATAAAGGTCTTTATGAAGTGGAAATCATTAGCGGTTAAAAGCGGATAAGCTCAACTTCCACTCAGACGCTCAGACCATGTAAAGCAATCAACCTGAACAGACGTGGAAAAAATAGTTCGTGTAGCAATGAATCATCGTGAAACTAAGACTATTTTTTCATTAACAATGAATCCATTGAAGTGCCGAATGAGTGGTGCGAGAACACTGATCTTGACTTTATATACGATACGATGTTCCTGGTGATGCGCTGCATTGATCTAAAAATGCAGTTTTACACACAAATTGCACTACCGATGGGTATTTATAAATTTTTTCATCCAAAGAAAATTGTTAAAATCAGTGATAAGCAGTGGTATGGACCAATAACAAAAGGTGAAATTATACCGTGTAATATGTGGTATAAAATGCACTATTCTCAACCGCTAGAGAATACAACGGAAAAAGAAGGACTTGAAAAAAAAGATTTTTCATCTAACCGTGAATCGAATGAATCATACATTTTTCCGTTGCATCGTGTATCAATCTGCACCGACTTATCATCATTGAAGAATAGTGTCGATGACAGTGAAAAAAATTATAACTATGATAACGATGATGATGACGATAATGATGGTGGTGATAATGATGAAGATGAAAATGTCACGTTGCTGAAGCGGTTACGGAAAATGGGGATAAGTAAAAAAATGGACAAAGCTTGTCAAAATGAAGAAAAAATAATGGACGATAAAGCGTGCCAAACTGATGGTGAGGATAACGAGATTCGAACACATCGATGGAGCTCAATAACCACAGCATCTGGATTTCAAAAAAATTCACAAGGCAATCCAAGCCAGGATGAAGATTTTGCGATACAGTTTCAAATCGGCAAAAATAATCAATCATCGATAAGATTTTATCCTCCAAAGCGCTATGAACTGAGCAGCGGTGAATAAATTAACTGAAAAGATGAAGGTAAATTTGAACACGTGTCTAATTTTAACTCTTATTTAATGATTGCTCAATAAAAAAAATGTTAAAATTTTTTTGTTACAGAAAAAAAGATCAACGAACTGATCGGACAATCAAACTGTTGCGTGAATTACTGTGTGTTCATTATCATAAATATTTTTTCCGTAAAGTGATAGCACGCATGGAAGAACTGTCTTAGTGGAAAAAAATATTACTCTCAAAAAAAATGTAAAATGATACTAACTCACTCTTTGAAATATATATATATATTAGTATTAAGTCAATGAAATACTTGGAATTGTATTACTAACAATGAATAATAAAAAAAATGAAAATAATATTGATGATGGAGGAGGAGGAGGAGGAGGAGGAGGAGGAGGAGGAGGAGGAGGAGGGGAGAGGAGGAGGGTGAGTATAAATACAAGGAGCAGGGTTTTTTCTAGAAAAAAAAAAAAAAAATCGTTAAAATGCGATTCGTGGAACATTCATTATCAATTCGTGTCAATAAAAGAATTCTCGATGAAGAAGAAGATAGTCAAGATCGACGACACGGTGCTCTACTACCTAACACAATTCGCGCTATCATCTGTGGTCCATCAAATTGTGGAAAAACAAATTTACTGTTGAGCTTAATTGAAAGTCCAAATGGTATACGGTTTGAGAATATTTATGTGTATTCAAAGTCGCTGCATCATCCGAAGTATCAATATCTCGAAAATATTCTATCATCGATTGATGACATTGGATACTTTACATTTTCAAACAATAGTGATATAATTCAACCTGATAGTGTAAAACCGAACTCTATTTTCATTTTTGGCGATGTGGCATGTGATAAGCAAGATAATATTAGAGAATATTTTGCTATGGGTCGCCATTTTAAGATTGATAGTTTTTATTTATGTCAAACATATACAAAAATTCCAAAACATTTAATTCGTGATAATACAAATTTCTTAATACTCTTCAAACAGGATGGAATGAATTTACGTCACATTTATAACGATCATGTAAACACGGATATGACATATGATGAATTCTTACAATTATGCTCAAGTTGTTGGAAAGAAAAGTATGGATTTCTCGTGATAGACAAGGATAGTCTTAATAATAAAGGGAGATATCGGAAAGGCTTTAATCAGTTTGCAGTCATCTAATCATTCATTCGTTAACCGTTAGTGGCACGATACAGTCGTCTTAAACGTTCTTATTCCGTCTCCGTTAAGTGTAACAGTAAAACGAAAAAATATTATGTCTGAATTAAGTGTGAAAAACAAGAAGAAGAAGACGCAAAATGAGCGTCTTTTGAAAAAAATTGTTCAAATAAGTGATGATATACGGAAAAAACATCAAGCTATAAAATTTGGGAAAATTGAAGATAGAGAATTGTTAGAAGAATCGTATAAACCGATAGTTGAACCGTTGCAACAATTAGTTCGAGATACAATCACAGACAAAAAACGTACATTTCAACAGGCAAATATAAAAGTTAAGAAACAACAAAAAAGTGAAATAGATGATGAAGAAGAAGAAGACAAGACAGTTGACTATGAGAGTGATAAAATCGATGGCAATGTATCATATCCATATTCGATTTAAAAAAAAATCAATAGTACTATTGTTAATCATAGTTCTCCGGTAAATAGAGGTAATTTAACAACGTTGCGAAATGCTCCGCTGAACATATCTCCTATGAATATATCATCCAATGTATCAACAAATGAAGATTCCATTCGTGAAATTATGCAACAATCTACGGAGGAAGTTGAAAAAACCATCAACGAACATTTGGGAGTATTATCACAAAAATATTTAAAATTATTCTTTGGACCTGATGCTCAACGGAAAATAGATACCAATTACGGTGTTTACTTCAAGGATGATGTAATGATGATAGGTGATTCAGTATTTGAGATTGATAAGGATGATAATATTATCATCAAAGGAATACGGTATCACGGTACACCCGGTATTTTTGAACTAATTTTCATGAAAAATCCTTCGAAAAAACTGTACAACGAGATGGATTTGCTTAAATATAAAGAGATTCTACTTGTGACTAATGCACATCGACGTAAATTCTCATCAACGGGACAAATTATGGGAAATAAAGGATTAAAATATAAAAATATTATTGCTCCTTTGACTGCAGCGATTACACCGGCACGTGGAGTATTAGCAACGGAGACCGCAAGCGGAAGTGGTTTACTTCCTCATGAAATGACTACAACGGCTTGTCCTATCCAATATGTATTTTGGAATGAGCCTAACGAACTGGTTAATAGACTTCAACTTTTAATCGCTTCGAAAAATGCTGGACATACGGGACACGATAATGAAATAATTTCAATTATCGAGGAATTACGGGAAGCTAATATCATTATATAAAGCCTCATTCTTACCTCCCACACGTGTTAGTTCATTTCTTTAACCTTTACTGTCAACGTCTATTTGTCTACGAGAGAGAAAGACATAGAAATTTGAGGAAAATGTTTATCAATAAGTTTGGAAACAACATAAGTGCATCGAGTTATCGGATTGAAACAAAGAAGACATATAAAGCACTTCGATGGAGTGATATAGATAATGCATACGATGCTGATAATACCCCCATCGTACATCTCACAAATCCTACAACAGCGGATAGTGCAATTAATAAAGCATATTTCGATCAACGGCTTTTTGACTCTGATAGAAAAACTATGGAAAACTTAAATACAAATTTTGTGACAAAGAATGGTTTTAATAACTTGAAGACAGATTTAAAAGAGGATATAATTAATCAAAATATGGAGAGAATGTCTGAATTGAAAACCTATTATATAAATTCAATGAAAATGTTTGATGATAAATTTAACGAGTCGATGAAGCTTTTTAACGAATTTAAAAACGAACTAACAGACAAGATTAAAAGTGTTAATGAGAAGGTAATTGATTGTCAGAGACAAATCAATTCAAATAGAGAAAGTGAAATAGAGAGAAACAACAGTATTTTCCTAAAATTGCAGGAGTTGAAAAATGCTAACGACTCGATTAAAAGACAAATGGAATATAATGAGAAAAGGATTGAAGAGCTGTCGGAAAAGTGTGTTCAAACGGATGTATTAGACAATTATAGACATGAAATGAATGAAACAATTCGTAACATTTATGTATTGATTGATGAGAAAAAAATCTAACAAGTCATCATCAAAGTAAAATTAAAAATATTTTAAAATATATAAACGAATCATAAACGGAATAACGTTCAATTGTTCAACAGCTACAGAATCGTTATGAGTAAAGAAAAACAAAAATTAGTTCAAGAACTTCATACACCAGCTAGAAGAAATTTTCCTCGAAGACGTGTGATTATTCGAGGTTATGACGATCTCTGGCAAGCTGATTTAGTTGACATGCGTGCTTATGCTCGTGTTAATGCAGGACATCAATACATTCTCACGGTAATTGACACATTCTCCAAATTTGGTTGGGCTGAACCAATGAAGACCAAGAGTGCATAGGATGTGGTGAACGCTTTCCGCAGAATAATATCTACTTCCGCGCGACAACCGACCAATCTACAAACGAACGATGGAAAGGAATTTTTCAATAAAAATTTTCAAACATTGATGGAAAAACACACGATCAATCATTATTCAACATACAGTGTAATGAAAGCGTCAATCGTTGAACGATTCAATAGAACATTAAAGAACAATATGTGGAAAAAGTTTACATTAAATGGCACTTACAAGTGGATTAAGATACTTCACGAATTAGTTGATAATCATAATAGACAAGTGCATCGAACAATTAACATGAGACCAATTGACGTAACAATCAAACATAATAAAAAATTATTGTCCACCGTGTATAATAATGTAAAAATTGCAGGTCGAGCCAAGTATCAAATCGATGATTATGTTCGCATCAGCAAATATAAAAACCTCTTTGCGAAAGGTTACACACCAAACTGGACTACGGAAATCTTTCAAATCAGACAAGTTCGTCGAACCAATCCCGTTACTTACCTTCTAAAAGACATTCACGGTTATGATATACAAGGAGGATTCTACGAGCAAGAATTATTGAAAACTACTCAACCTGACGTTTATTTAGTTGAAAAAGTCATACGTAAAAAGGGTAACAAAGTTTTTGTAAAATGGCTAGGTATGGATTCGTCACACAATTCATGGATTGATAAAAAAAATGCATTATAACGCAAAATTATGTATCGCGCTTACATGATACAAATTATATAAAAATGTACTCACCTCTTTCATTCAATATTTGATCAATAAATTCATAAAACCATAAACAAATCTTTGGAATTTTCAAAGCTTCAACCTTCTTCCGCTCCTCCTTCATCATTAGAATAATTGATTCATCTACTTTCTTCATACTAATAATTTATTATTTATACTTGTTGAACTGACTACAACTATCAACTAATCAATATATCATACAATCACTTCATATCAATCAAAAAATCCTCGTCTCTCTAGCACAATTGTAACACACTACCCCCTACCCCTACCGCTACCCCCTACCCCTACCCCCTACCCCCTACCCCCTACCCCCTACCGCTACCCCCTACCCCCTGCCCGCCCGCGCACCCTGCTGTCTCGAGAGACAGCATCGACGAGCATTTTTTCACACACACGCACGCACGGATGATATCTCGCCGCAACATCCTGTCGCGCGACTCGCACGGCGACGATGACATAATACCGAGCAGCGCACGGGTTTTTTTTTTTTTCACACACACGCACGCACGCACGCACGGATGATATCTCACCGCAACTCTCTGTATCTCACCGCAACTCTCTGTCTCTCTCGCACGGTTGCGATCTCTCTCGCTCTCATTGAAAGCATAGAAAGTGATTCAGAACCGGCTTAGCCTACCTACTTACACTTACCAAGCCGTGCAACCTCGTCGCGGAGTGTTGCAGCATCCCGCGAATTTTTGTACGAGGATCCGTTGACAGCCTGGCACACTATCTTCAGCACCTCATAGCTTTCACTAAATTTACCCTCGTTATACATTTTAATAATCTTGGCCATAGTTAAGTGGTCCAGGAGGTACTTGACCCGCTTTATCAAAGCCGGACCTCGCATACACTTTAACATCCGTTCTGTCGATTTCAGCAGCAACCTCTCCACTGCTCGCGTAGGGTTGACTGCCAAAACTTTCACGATCGCACAAATAATGGCACGTACAATTGCGTCAGACATTTTAGTAGTTATTTCGTTCACTGGACACAGACGAACAAAAATTGCACAAAACACTACGACAACAGGATAAACACTGAAGATGCGTGACGTTTGTACCGGTGAGCGAAACAGAATAGTTTTCCGCGGAAACACTTAGACTTATAGTTTTTCTCTTGACCAGTAACCCCCCTCCACTGTACAAATTCGGGGTGATCATTGGTTGGTCGGAGAATTTCCTTATTTTGCAGATTTAAAAAAATGACGCCCACCTCGGTCTTCTACCCTAAAAACCCCGTGACGCGAGGCAATCCTTCGAGTAAAGGCTATAAAATTGCTATTGTTCCAGGTAGCTTACGTCCGAACAATCCCCAGTACGGACAGTACGCTTTATCGGTTTTTATTACAGCAACGCTTCATAATATTGTAGACAGCTGCGCCATCCTAACTGTTGTAAAGTCTATAGCTGCATTGTGATTGAGTTTTTCACGAATTTTTTTATTTTTATTTTTATTTTTATTTCCTCGTTGTGCCGGTTTGTCTTTGTCTCTTAGTGTTTAACCAGTGAATAGCTATTGAACATGGGAATTTCCGTCTTATTTCAAGAATATATACAGTGTACATCTGGGGATGCACCAATCATGAGATACGTTACGTCACGGCGGAAAATGTTTCACAAAATTACCACGTCGTGGGTGGTTTGCAAAGCTTTCAAGGCTCAACCCCCGCGACGTTCACCCCCACTCGAGTTAGCAGCATCTTTGAGGCGTGTCATCACCACTTCTCCTCTGAAAAATTGCATCGACTCAGCGCTAACTGACATCTTCATCTCGAGTCATTACGTCTTCGGTGTTTGAAGAGCTCAGTCTTCCTCTCAAACGTCCTCCAAAACATAGTAAAAATAAATTGGAAAATTTTACCGCCGTTGTGAATAACTAGCAAAAGGGTGACTCTGTGCATCGGTTACTGAAGCGGGCTCTGGAAAAAGAGGACAAGCGACTTGAAGAAATTCCGTGGCGACCGTTAAGCCAGGCCATGATATTTGCCGCGACGTACAACTTAAATGCATCTGGCAGTAAAATGGTTACAATAGGGCTCGAACTAGTAAACGATGAAAACTTCGAGGTGGCAATAAAATTCTCCAACCGTTACTCAAAAGGAATTTCACTGTCTGTGGATGAATGGCGGGAAATGTCCGCACTGGGGCCTGTAACTGACCGCTGAATTTTTAGCAGCGGGCGGGTTGGCAAGCTAAAACCCAGACCGCCGCCGCTCGTACAATCAATCGGACGGAGGACACTACGCTTTACAACTGTTTACGACGACCAAGCTATTGTCCTTGCAGTTAATGAATCGGAACATAGCGAGCAAAAGCAAGCTAGAAAAGGGTTTTCTTCGGAGATTATCATGCAGACGGTAACATACAAGGGACTAGCGAGGTTAGTCCCATGCATCGATCATAGGATCTGTCTGCTTTCTGAAGATCTCAACTTTGTGAAGAAGCTGAAAGATGAGCTTGTCAATCACATCAGTTGGAAGGTCGCGAACGACGATTGGTCTATGGTCGACGAAACGAAACTTTTCGCGGAGGGGTTTAGAAAAATTAGGGATGACTATACGTCCACTATAATAGCGCGGTTCGACCTGCGACATTTCCCTACGAAGGAGGATGAAGCAATGGACGAAAAGCGCTACTTGATTGGCGCCGAATTAATGTGTCTTTATCACGAATATATTTTCCGCAAAGTGATAGAGCGTGTACAGGAAATGCCTTAACGAAAAATATATACATTGGAGTTTAAATTTAAAAAGAATAAAAACCATTTTAAAAATTGTATACATTCAAAAATATGTAAATCTAGATTTAAGAATAAAACGCAAACTTTATTGTAATAATTTAAAACAACATTTTTTACTTACCTTCCCTCATACGTTTCATATATATTTTCTAAATGAGCTGAAAAAAAATACATTGCTACATATAGGAATAGAACCCAAGCTCCCAAGGAAAAACGGAGCTTCAGGTCAACGCCTTAGGCCGCTCCGCCAAGTTAGCTTACGCAAAGCCCTCAGCTACCCTCGAGAAACACCCTACGCGCGAGAGCGAGAGCGCTGCCTCCCGCAGCTCACCCCCGCTGCGCCAAAACACTCCCGCCACGCTCTCACGCCCTTCCACTACACGCTCACTCCCTCCCTTCACTACCCTCTCTCCTGCCATCCCCTCCGCCCGCAGCTCAAGTCGAGCTACCCAAGTGATCGACCAGGGGCGGGTGGTCGGGACTTGGCAGCCGAAGAAGCAACATCTCCTCCAGCGCCTCACCCTGGACACCCACCACCTCCCTACAGGGGCCGCGGGGGAAGGGGGAGGGGGGGGGTACCACCCCAGCAACGGGCCGGCGGGCCTGGCGGCCCAGCCGAGCACGCTGCACAACCATCCCACTCCTCAAAGTCGCCATCTTGAAAGAATCCGTATAGGTACTGTCGTCTACTCGCGCATTCAATTATCCCGAAGTTGACGTCATTGCCGGTCGAAAAATTTGAAGCTCGACACCAGAGTTCACGTTTCCGTATTAATGATGTCAAGTGCTTTCATTTTGCATAATAATAATGCAAAAAATTTATTTTATTTAAAAAATATTTTTTTTTTAATTAGAAACTTTTTTATTTTCTCATTTCAAATAAATTTCTTGATAGTTTAGAATTCATATGATTTTTTTCAGAATTTTCTTATATTAAACATTTTTTTTCCAAAATTTGCAAAATCGATGTACAGGCACGGATTTAGGATATCTTTTCGTATTACGATTCCATAGTACACATAAAAAGTTTCGATGTGATTACGCTAACAGTTCGTAGATATGGTCTTGAAAAAATTTCAATAACGGAAAATTAAAAAATGTAAGAAGAATCTGAAAAAATTCATGAAGCTTCTAAAAAGTCAATGAATTCATTTGAAATGGGTTTACTGATTATTCGTTGAGAAATTTTTTTGTTTTGCTATTTGTTAATAACTTTTTTACGTTATTATTATTATGCAAATTCAATGTTCTTGGCACCTTTAATACAGGTCATTTTTTCAGATTTTTGTGTTCAAATTTTCACTAAATCTTACTTTTGGCTGGGGATGTATGTGTGATGCGTCCTTAACGCTGTGAGCCCCACGATTCATTTTTCATTTAATAGAATCGTTTCGGAGGACAATCTATTCAAAATTTTTACTCTGTCTCTCTCACAGTCATACATGTTCAGCCTCGGCTTAAAATCCGGATATACTTTTTATTTCAGTAGTCGTGTAGCCAGTGTTGAAAGCACACAGTATAGTTCGAGCTCTAGTGTTTTACTTTTTGCACATCCGAAAAATAAACAAATGGAGGATAATTCCTGTGACGGATTCACTACACCGGGTGGGCAAATGATAATGAAGAGTCAAATAGTTCGAACACTTCGAACATTCCTATTGCGACATCCAATGCGACTGGGCGAAGCAGCATATGGAAATATTTCTGGAAGTCAAATGATAGTGCAAAGTGCAACCTATGTCTGAAGGTTTTGAAGGCCACTACGAGCTCGACAACAGCACTTTGGCGACATTTATGGCATGTTCATCCAAATGCGATGACACGTATGTATTGTAACATTATATTTCAAGTCACCGACACCAAAAGGTTAATGCTGCCCTTCTCGATTTTCTGCATTTCTCATAACGACCTTTGAAGGTGACGGTAACAAATTGCCTTTTAGTTTTCGTTTAAAAAAAATACGTCACAGCAACAAATATACAACAGTTCAGTATAAAGCAAATATTAGACCACAAGCCTACGCTTTTAATTAAACCTTTTAATTTAAAAAGTCGTTTCGTATTCCATTAGCGTTGATACTTCCAATTTTATCTTACGCACCCTAAGTTATCTATAAGAACTTTTCTACACCGCTAAAAGTTATAATTATGAATTTCTTGTTTTTCCTTGATGCTACTAAGTGTTTTCAACTTAAGTGTTCTTTTAACAATCTTTAATTGTAATCATTTCTATCAGATAAGAATCCCTAATTGGGCAATATTAGACTTACATCGGCTGCTTTGTACGTTCCTTGTTCTACAATTTACACTCTTACTTAAGTTTGTTTTTTACTTTATTTACCCCTTACGTAGCCGGGGATGATAAAACCGCGCGATCGGTAATGCCACTTGAGCACAATTCGACGCGTGCAAAAGAAATAACGCAGTCAATTGCCGAAATGATAATCTGGGATTTTGAACCGTACAGCATCGTAGAACACCGTGGTTTCCGTGCTTTAATAAATAAGATCGAACCACAGTACGTGATGCCAGATCGGACGGCGTTTTCCCGGAGTATAATTCCGAATCTCTACGACACGGAAAAGGATCGTATAAAACAAATAATCCTCCGTGATATTGAAGAAGGTGATTAGCACGAACAAATTATACACTTTAACCAAAGTTTGTTCGTAATGACAGTAGCTCCCCCAGTAGCTCCCCTAGTAGATTTAAGAGCTTCGTTTGTTTTCTATACCATTGTATCCTAACTCTTTGCAGCCACATATAGTTAATCTGGTGAGAGTTATTATCATAAAATTCCCATGGAACAAAGGTTGAAAACATATTAGGAATTTCTCGAACGGACATATATCCCTCTGCAGATGTACGAACATAATAACGGCACACTTAATTCATTAAATGATAAAATCCTAAAAATGTTACTATTATTACAATACTTTAATAATATATATACCAAATAACGACTGTCCCGGGTACGCTAAAACGCGAAATATAAATTTTGTTTATTTATACTATTGATTTTCTAACATTTATATCTTTAGGCGTTTCCGCGATAGCGTTGACCACTGACGGTTGGAATTCTCGAGCTATTGAGAGTTATATTTCGGTGACACTGCATTATGTGACGAACGATTTTAAGCCGCGAAGGTTCACGTTGGCAATGGCACACGTATCCGAGAGTCATACGAGCAAAAACTTGCACGATATTCTCGAAACGACTATTCGCGACTGGGGGCTTGACAAAGAACAAATTAAATCGACATTCTTCACAACTGGCAATGCAGCCAACATTGTTGGGGCGATACGTATGGGTAAAGGGTGGTTCAGAGTAACATGCTTTGCACATACCCTGCAACTCGCCGTGAAGGATGTAGTAAAGGTGACTCTAACCGATTGTTTCCTTCTTTTGAGATAGAAGACAGTAATACTGTGATTATATTAGATAGCTTTTTATTTATTATATTGCACATTGCCAAAAATGTTGTTTAGTATCTGGATATATTTTCTTATACTTCATTAGATGATCGATGTATTATTTTGCAATCCGATATCAACATTTGAACAAACATGATAGTAGCTAATAAATTATCGCCATTTCATATGATATATTACTTTCACTTCTAAGGAGTCTGCAGCGTTCGTTACACTCTGTCGAAAAGCGCAAAGTATCGTGCGCTATTTCGCGCGTTCAACGTCGGGACGTGCGAAATTGGACGAAGCTCAAAAAAACTTGATGCTGGAGAGAAAACCACTTAAACTCATTCAAAACGTGGACACTCGTTGGAATATAGCCAATATGATATGTTCGCTAGGCTGTTGGCATTGAGGAAGGCTTTGAGCGTTGTCCTGTGTGATAGAGGTATGTTTTTCTATAAGCAACTTGTATATGAAAATGAAAATTTTCAACTTTTATGAGGCGGTGATATGAAAATTTCATATACATTTTTAAAGAAATAAAAAATAAGGTACAAAAAAATTAACATTTTTAATTAAATTTTGAAGAACCTGTGTGCTTGCAAGCGCAAGCACACACACACACACACACACGCACGCACGCACGCACGCACGCACGCACGCACGCACGCACGCACGCACGCACGCACGCACGCACGCACGCACGCACGCACGCACGCACGCACGCACGCACGCACGCACGCACGCACGCACGCACGCACGCACGCACGCACGCACGCACGCACGCACGCACGCACGCACGCACGCACGCACGCACGCACGCACGCACGCACGCACGCACGCACGCGCACGCGCACGCGCACGCGCACGCGCACGCGCACGCGCACGCGCACGCGCACGCGCACGCGCACGCGCACGCGCACGCGCACGCGCACGCGCACGCGCACGCGCACGCGCACGCGCACGCGCACGCGCACGCGCACGCGCACGCGCACGCGCACGCGCACGCACACGCACACGCACACGCACACGCACACGCACACGCTTATGCGTATGGAAATAATGACGCTATCGTTTTCGCGATGATTCTCGACCCTCGCTTCAAAGGCCGCTTCCTCTCAACTGCACAACATAAGCATGAAGTGACAGGCCGACTAAAGTGGAAGGCCGCTTTACTCTATGCTGATATTAAGGCCCCACAACACGGTGCAAATTGTTTTTTTTCTTTTTTCTGAATGATGCATGTGTTAAGAATGTTCTCACAAAATGTTTTGAAGAAATTTGTAAAATTGACGAAGATACAGCATTTTCTGTGAAACTGTTCGAAGCGAGCGACCGCGCCGAGCGGCAGGTGTGCGGCCGCCGACCGAGTCTGCTACCTACCGACCCTTTGTTGGCCTGCATGGTCCACAATTCTTGAAAGATATTTCTGTTAGGCCATTGTATTCGCAGGTAGAGGTGGGATGGGAAATTTCTATTTCTAATATCAATAGAAACCCGTTATATGTATAAGGTCAGCCCACTGGCACACGGCGGATAGCTGGTCCTTCGGAATGTCGCCAGCCGCTAGGGGCGCTGGTAGTCGTGTGGGCGATCCGAGTTTACCACTATTCTATTCAAAATCACTATGTATGCTTTTTATATTAAGCATTTCATTTTTTCGGAAAAAATAGTTTTTCACTATAAATAAATAAATCGGAATGTTGAATTTGTAAATAAACAATAATCATTGCTAAAAAATATAGAAATTTTTATTAAAAATACATCATTTTTAACTGAAAAAAATACAACTTTTTCAACTGACGCAGAACTTTGATGTTTTTTTTTAATTGGTTCGTTTTTTGTTGTTCAGCTTTCATGAGCCTGCAATGTTGTTGCATACGCATCGTAACAAAGTACTGAATAATTTGGTACAAAATATCGTGCGCGTGGACCACGCAGGGAAATGACAAGCGATCATATTTCAATACTTGACTGACGACTTCTTCAAAAACATTGCTCGACTCGCAATATCGGTTAAATTGACCCTCCAAAAAAAGCAGAAATCGGTATAAATGAGAATTGGGATGCGTCAATCCCCCTCGCTGTTGCCAACTCGTGAGCACGGCTTCTGGCAGGATAATACCCTGAGCGTCAGGCACAATTAAAGCTTCTTTGCAAGTTGGACATGTTACTGTATTCATAACACGCTTCGTTAAATCCGCAGTCAGACAGTACAGAACGCAGTCTTGTACCTCTGGCATGCAGTAATCATGTTCAACGAGTTCTTCGAATTGCCAATCGTCATGTTTGACTATTTGCTCTAATTTTTTTTTAATCGACATCGAAAGGTCAGCGGAAGTGTTTGGGGAACGGTAAATAGATTTGAGCTCGGTCAACGTGACCAAAGGCTCAGTAGGTTGCTGTACAAAGACAGAGCATATGCCCGTCTTCGGAGGTTTCAAAACACTGTACGTTGACAGAATTTTGTAGATGTTAAGGAACGTAGGAGTTGAAGGATGGTCGTTGCAGCCACCGGCTTGACGCACCGTACCGAAAAACCTCTAAATTAACAAATAAAAAACAGAGGCCACACACATAAACAAGATAATATCGTTAAGAATCAAGAAATTCGAATCAAGTAAATCGGTCACACCTAAATACATTACGTTTAATTTCGGTTGCAAAAATATTGATGCTTAAACTTGAAAAGAACAGAAATTAAGTCAATGATGGATTTCCTCAAACAGAATCTGTAAAACAAACCTCTAACGGATCCTGGTTTATACGTCCCGTTAATACGTATTCGAATCCACAGTTCTCTATAAGATATGCAATTAGATCGAGACTTGATTGCAACGTTACTCGTAGACCGTCGGCCGTTTGTTTAGTTAGAAAAAGGTCCTTTGATAATTGCTTCTTCTCCACTTGCTCCTCCCAGGCATCCAGCTTTTTTAGAGATTCTGCAATCATCTATGAAAAGAACAGTAATGAAGTATTTAAATTAAGTTAACAATTTTAAATTAACATAATCGTTTTTAAGACTTATTTACTTTGAAATCTGCGTTCCCAACTTTGACGCCATCGATGGGGTGCCTGCGGTTGAGCGCATCGAACATGTCGTTCATCCACTTGCAGAACGATCCAGTTGCCTCACACCCTTTTAATTCCGGAACTTGCTTTTCGAAAAACCGAAGACCACCGGCAACAGAATTGCTGAATACCTAGAAGAGTAATCATTTTATTTTCATTAGTGATTTGTCATGACTAAAAGAAACACATATGTAAATTATATCAACTCTTACTTGGACTGCCAATCGAACTTGCATTTTCAACGCGTTGTTCAAATTGACATGGTCCGTGGTCAATTTCGGACAAACTAAAAGTTGTCCCGGTCCAGCCAATTCTTTATCTTTTTCGTGCAGAGTCTTAATATATTGCCACTTAATCGAAGGCTCTGTAGGGCTCATCTAGAAATTCAATACATGATATAGTAAATAAGACGGCAAAAAGCAATGACCGCTCTATCATCTTTATGTTTTACAAACCTGCAAACCTACGTCCTTATTGTTATACAGCCGGTTTCGAATTGTCTTTATCAGGTGCGGGGTATCTGAAAAGATGAAAACCTTTCGACCTTCGACGAGAGGATGGTCGAAATAGTTACGCAGTTTCCCGCGTACTCCACTTGCACCGACCTCAGACCAAAACTTGCGATTGGGACTCGCTCCATCGCTTACAACAGCGTGTACTTTTGCCCCAATGCCTTCGAGGAGAATTATTGCTTTAACGATAAGTTTTGCAAGCATGTCTCCTTTTACTGGTCCTCTCGATGCGAACACTGCTACGGGCTGAGTGAACGTGTCGTGCAGCGAACGAAACATTAAGACTAGTCCGTGATTGGCCTTCTCGGAAAAATCCGTGGATTGCTGCACGTCATTCCCGAAATCAATGAGCCCTTTATAGGTCAGGTTCTTACTATCAACACTGACACTTTCTCTCGTGCTCATTTCATCGAGGAGTAAAATTCCATGCTTCTGCAATTCATCCTTTTTTGCTAATGCAGTTTTAAAGATTTCGAAAAACTGCAAGTCAAATCCGCACCGCGAATTGATCTTTGATAAGTATCTGAACATAAATTAAAATTCCAATAAGAAATTAAATGATAACATCTCCTATTAAATATAATTATTATATGGCATTTTTTTATATTGCAAAATTTAATGCAAATATATATATATACCTCCTTATCGTACGCACACACGGGAGTGGCAATATTTCATTGTTCCTTAAAAACTCGTACCCAGAGGATGAACGCATGTGCAGGAGCATGCAGAGTAATATCCAATTTTCGGAATAATTCCGTCCTTTCGAATTCTCGTGTTTTGATGCGTCAATTATTTGCTGCAGAACATGGATTTGGTTCGGAGAAATTTTTCCACTCTTTAACTGTTCGTCGAGATTGAGATTCGTGCATCGCGCCATCCTTGCTTGGCATGATTGAAGCTCTTCTCTCAAACTTTTTAACTTTCCCAGAGCTTTTTCCCGTGCTACTTTGGCAGTGCGAAGTTTCTCTCGTAATCGAATTAATTTCCTCTTCTGCGTCGGAGAATTTGGAGTACTTGTTTTTCTTTTATTTGCGCCCGTTCTCCACCGGCGAAGCCTTGTTGCGAGTGTTTTTGCGTACTTCGGCAAACCTTGCAGGTGGTGACCTTCGAGAGTAAAAGTTTACACTCGTTGTGACGCCACACGTTAGTGATGTCTTTGCGCACTGTCTTACAGTTCAAGGTTTGCATTTGTGCATCAATCGAGGAGCTTGTGCATCCCTTGCAAATGTTCATTCTATCGATTGTTCGTAACAACTCTTGAACCTGGATAATATCGGTTACATGACCAGGCAGGTGGAGTTCTTCGCTATCCACAGGCTTGCCCATCACAGTCACCTGAAGCGACAAATCGTCTTGCACGGTCAGTGCTTCCATAATAAATGACGTATAAAACTTGTTGACATTGAAGCATTTGTGCCTGAAGAAAACGATTAACTTCGTTCTCCCACAATCAGTTTTATCACGCAGCCATCCAGGAGGCAGATCTATGTCCGCTGCTAGCAGTTGTTCGAAGGTTAGCGTGTTCGTGGAGTCATGTTCATCTTGTACAGGTGGATCAACTATAGATGCAGAACTTCCATGTTGATCCAGTAGCTCTTGGTGTTGCGTCTGGACAATTGAATCAAGTGCATGACTTACATTTTCCTTGTTTGCATCGCACACTCTCTGACGCTTGAGCGGGGGTGGTGTATCATCTTCGCCGGTCGTAAATGAATTCGGTGGTTTTTCCATTTGCGGCTGAAGAACGCTTTCGATGTGTGTTGGTAGCGGTGCTTCTACCCATGGAAATATTGATGGCACCGCACCCTTTGCCAAGCGAGGTACTTTATATTGTGACTGCAAATAAAAATTATGCAATTTAATAAGCATTATTCAATTAAACAAAAAAGTGCAAACTTAAGAATTTGACAATAATTATAAAACTTACTACGCCCAACACACGCCCGTCGGCTCTGAACACCTGACGCTGCCAAACAATTTGATCTTTGGTAAAATGTTTCTCACATACGGCACTCCCGGGTTTCACGTCATCGCGTTTCACTGCACTTCTCCATGATTTCAACGATGCAGCATCTCGGGGAATGGTAAAAGAATGAACTTTGTCAGGGTTCGTTTTGTACCCGGACGTGCAACCTGGCACGATGCACGTCGGCATAGTGACCCGAAGAAAACACTTTTGGCCAATACAAATGTTTTCTTTTGTGTATAACCTTTTAATAAAAAATTATTTTTATAAGAAATAAAAACCGAGAAAACGAAAACTAATGCTGTCTGAAAACTGCAGTTCGTTACGCGCTTTATTATAGGTTAACACTCTCCACCGTTTACATATCTATATGTATTTCGGATCGCCCAGAGGACACGCAGCGCCACGCCTCGGAATAATTTGTTCGGCGACATTCGGCGTGCAACTATTTCGTATTAGAATTAGCCTGTGTGTCCGGGGCCTGGTATAAGGTACATAACAGAATAAGGTATGAAGGTAGAAAAAACCGGCACGAATGAGTCAGTCGCTCTTCGGCAGTCACACGATTCGTGTCTATCATTCGCTTCATATCGTCTGTTCCATATATCGTGATGGATAAGAAATCAAAAAGACATGTTGTCGGAGAAAAAACAATCAGGCCTGATAGAAAACGGAAGAAGTCGGGCCCGCCTAATAGATATCAAGTGGAGAGAGAAGAGCCACGTGCTAGCACGTTTGCGAGAAAGTTGAGCAGTGGCCAGCTCGATTCTGTGACAATGAATCCGGGTGTCGGTTATAGAATTATCAATTTCATTGCTGTTTTTGCAGCGATAACTGAGCACGTGAAATGTAAATTGTGTGGAAGTGACGTCGAATTTGGCGAATCTAGTCGTCGAGGACTTGGATTTAAAATTGTTGTAAACTGCAAGTCTTGTACGCCAAAAGAAATCACGTCATGCCCGTTGATTACAAATGCATACGAGATTAATCGTCGATTCATTTTTGCTATGCGATTACTTGGAGTGTCATTAGGGGGAGCAGAAAAGTTTTGTGCATTTATGGACTTGCCGCGCCCTATCTTCCAATCTTTCTACGACACTATTGTAAGACAGATTCGTGATGCTACAGAAACTATAAAAACAATGTCGTTAAAAATGGCTGGTGATGAAGAAAAAAATTAACCGTCGAACAGTCTCAAAAAGAAGATGGATTGACAGTTTCTGGTGATGGCACTTGGCACAAACGTGGTTTTAAGTCGTTACATGGTGTCGCGACACTCATCGGGTATTACTCTAAAAAAGTTCTAGATATTTGTGTGAAATCCGCATACTGCAAGGCATGCGCTGCGTGGAAAGATAACACTGATTCAGAAGAATATCAAAGTTGGCTAGAATACCACGCTGAATCCTGCGATGCAAATCACGTTGGATCTGCAGGCAAAATGGAACCTGACGCTATGGTTGAGATGTTTTAAAGAGCGGAGGAATTACACGGAACGAAGTACGTAAATTATATCGGGGACGGCGATTCAAAAACGTACAACAAAATTGTGCAAGCTCTCCCATATGACGTGAAGAAAATAGAATGTATCAACTATGTTCAAAAACGAATGGGCACGCGATTACGGAATTGCAAAAAAGGGAACAAGGGCCTCGGCGGAAGGGGGAAGCTGACTGGAAAGCTCATCGAAGAATTGACTGCATCCTATGGTCTTGCGATTCGTCGAAATAGTGATTCGTTGGAAAGCATGAAAAAAGCTATCTGGGCTACATGCTACCACAAATGTTCTACTGACGCAACTCCCCAACATCAGTATTGTCAAGAAGGCGAAAATTCGTGGTGTTCGTGGCAGCAGGCACTTGCCAAAGGAACTTTGGATGAACACACACATAAACCTGCATTGCCTGCAGATGTTACTGAAGCAATTAAACCGATATACGTGGACCTCAGTAAGAACGAACTTCTTGAACGATGTTTAGGTGGTTTTAATCAAAATAACAACGAGTGTTTAAACTCCGTTATATGGAAATTTGCGCCAAAGGCATCGTGGAACGGCAATCCCACTGTTGAAACTGTCGCTAATATCGCCTCAATACTTTTGAACAATGGCTACATTGGCCTCATAAATGTATTGGAGGTGTTACATATCAAAAATGGCGAGACGCTCTATCGATATTGTGAAACCATGGACGAGAAGCGTATATTCGACGCCGACCTTAAAGCCAAAAAAAGCACGCATGAGGGTCGTTTGCGTGGAAAAAATCAAAACACCAATCAATCTATGGATACTGACGAGCGGTTCTATGGTTCAGGAATAGCAGACTAACGGTGAGAAATATTATAATAACAGACAAGAAAAAATTTAGCTTTTACGTACGAATTATTCGTTACCAAAACTTTGAACGCGTTTGTCTCGAAAATACTTTTTTCAACCTTGTCGACGACATATTTAAAAAACTATACATCCAATTTGCATGGGCCAAGTTTTAAATTGTTCGCAAAGCCAGTCTCTACGTCTCCACGTAGCGATTTTTTCATAAACGGTCCCCTTCCATTTTTAAAAAATATAAACACTACAAAAAATGTCGTGAAATTTGAAGTAAAAAATTTGCTGGTCTGCGATTTTTTTATTTTTTGTGATATCGGGTTTTCCCTACGTCATGATGTAAAGATAAGTGTCTAGTTTCTAAATAAATTTTCTTTTATTTTTTGTGACGCGGTTTTTTTACCTCGTCCCAAAAATGAAAGCCACGAGGACGAGAGCGAGCAGTCACGCACTCTCGCGGCGCACCGTTCCACCTTCTCGGGCAATTCCGCAGGCTCAGTATAGGACAGGCGAATTAGTATTAATTTAATTGAATAATTTTCATGTACAACTACTGCGGAGATCGAGAACTCTTCGAGAGCGGAGGAACGGTCTACCGGTTCGAGACAACGAAACGCAACAGCCGATGAGCGATGTACAGGTTCCGTACCCTGCTTCCGGTCTATACTATCAAAAGGATGATTTTTCCTCACCTTGCACCACGATACTCGTCATCCCACCGATCGGAGGAAAACGCATCAGTGACCAGCAGCGACCATTTATTTGGCGGTCGCCCACCCTTTCCGTCGTATCTGCGATAACCGAACAGCGGACAGACGCTATTCGAAAAGATCTTCGCGCGCGCCGTACGAAAAGGTGTAATTGCGAGGCTGCCCTGCGAGGCGCCAGTTACCGGTACGCTGGGTTGCGGGAATTAGAGTAGAGCAAGGGAGGGGGTTGTCGCGATCCCGATCGATGAGCGACAACCGTTTTTCGGGGATTCTCTCGCGAACGGTGTAGCGCGACGGTGTGGACGGCTCACTCTTGGACTGCCGCAAGGGAATTCTACGCACCCGAGTAACAGAGGGATTTCCGAGCGCCCTGCTTGTCTTTGGATTGCATTTTCTCGATACCGGTAAGCCTTTCGCAACCGCTTGAAAACTTAATAGTTGGACGTTCATTACCCGTACTTGTGTCGCTTTATTGTTTATCGTAAATCAAATAGATTTATTGTGATTAGTGTTAGACTCGGTCGCGGCGTCGGGCACCGTCTCAGGCTTCTCGAATATTCGCACGCGTTGGACTAGAGTCGCGGATAGGAAAAGGCCGGGTATCAGACGGGCTCGCGTCGCCTGTGCGTAGCATCTTTGCGGAATTGGCCGGGAATCGCGAGGGATTCCATTTGTGCGTGGTTGTTTGCGTGTAATTTGTTAACGGCAAGACGTGCGGGTCCCTGCGCTGTTCTTTTGCGATTGGCAAAATTCGCGGCTTTGGTCGACGGCGGCAGCTGTTCGACGGGCAAACGGCGAAAGAAAAGCGAGAACGCCGAGAGTCCGTATCGCCCCGGCTTCTCCGGGTACGCCAAGTATTTCTCAGTGCAACTTTGCCTGCACTTGGTACCGGTAATCGAAAGAAACGCTAGTTTGTTCGTGTTTCCCGCGTAGGCAAATCCTCACGTCGCCGCGCGTTCGGGTTTTCGTCGGCGAGCAATTGTCCTTCTGACCTTGCCGCGCGACAGCGGAAACACACCGCCGATCGTCGTTCGTCCGTTTCTTTTGTTATCGCGTATCTTTTGTTGGTGTGTGTGTGTGTGTGTGTGCGAACGGACCGAAATTTAGTAGGGACCTAGGGAATATTATTGCGTAATTATTGAATTATCCTGAACGAATTATTTAATTTCATTTGCACTAGGCAAACCCCTCCCGACAGTGAACTCAGTAATCGCCGGGAGTGTATTAGGGACTTGATGTACCGGGTAGTGTGTAAGTCTGGATAATTTGGAAAGAGAGCGAGCGGTCTTGTCTTATTTATTTCGATTGGTTTTGTTCAATTAGATCTTTGGTTAATAAATTATTATATTGTGACTCTCGGAATTGATTGTGATGTTGGTCGATTTTTTTACGTACTCAGCTCGAATTCACCGGACCGCCCCTCTACCATTCCCCCATGGCTGCAGCTAGTCGAGCGCCACCTTTTCCTATTGTTAACATCTTTGCCGATCGGGTCGCACACCGTGTGCGGATGGCGCCCATTTTTAATAAAATATAAACCGATCGAGGGACCGGGTTTTGTGACGTTTTACCGGTACCGGAGGGTTCCGAAGAATTGCCCTCCACCCGGAAATTCCTCTTACAAATTGGCGCCCAACGTGGGGCCCACATTGTCATCTTAGTGGGCTAAACTTCGTCTGAGTGTCCCCTTACAGAGTTTTTAAAAATTGAATGTATTTTTTTATGTGTTGGATGTTATTATTGTTCGAAAATTTTTGAACTGGATTATTACTAAGAAAATGTTGAAATTGTTTATTATGAGATTCTGGAAAACGATTATTATTTAAACAATTAAACTTGATTCGTTTTATGCTTTCTCTCTCTTTCGATCCGGAATAGCTACCGGTAATTGTTAGCATTGCATGGTTAATTTCGGCTTGTGAAATAGTACAGCGAATTTTCGATTATCGCGTTTCGAATTTTTGTGCGAGAAACCGGCCGAATTGGACTTTGGCGGCCGAGAGTACCGTTTGCATGTTTTGTTTTGTCCCTCGTGTTTACGTCCGCTCGAGTGAGCACGGTGTGTGTCTTGTTGAGCCGCTGTTCCTCGACGGGTCGCGTATCTCGCGGTACGAACCGATCCTGGAGTATAATATGTTGGCTAGGAATATTATTTCGTGAAATTTTATTTGAACGTAGGATTGTGCGAGTCGGGCACGCCGAGCTATTCTCGCGGCGGCCGGGGACTTGCGAGCGAACTGCTCTTGTGGGATAGCGGGTGTCGCAAACGGAAGCGATCGATTGAATTGCCGTTTAATTTTCGCGTTTGATTTATTTAATAATTGTCCAGTGGTCTGACCGTTTTATTATTTTGATTTGATCGAATGTTGAGTTGTTTTGATTTTCATTGACCTTTTAATTTATTGATATTTTACCTTGATTCTCTTTTATCGCTTTAACCTTTTTACGGATCGACCTCGCGGTATTAGTCATTTCGTGTTAGTTTAAGTATCGTTAGAGGCCCCGTCGAATAGTTTATTATTTAGGACCATTTTTGTATTTTTACTTTATTGACATTGTATTGTGCTTTATTGCGTCCCCGAAGGGTTACAAGGTTTCCGTTTCCTCTCCCTTTCCCTTTACAATTCCTTTTCTCCCATCTCTTCTCTCTCACTCTTTACACACGTTTCTCTCTCCACTCCGTTTTACAATTTTCCGTTTCACACTCTCATACTTTCCTCTCCTGTTTTCTCGCATTCTCCTTTACATCCTCCTTCTTGCCGTTATCTTTGCTTTTCTTCCATTACTTTATTTATTTATTTCCTCTGTTGACACTTTTCCACTCTTTTTGCTCTCCCTACCTCAACATTACC